>PVJS01038857.1:0-19180 GCA_004027185.1 Glis glis
CACACACACACACACACACACACACACACACACACAATTGTTAAATGAACAAAGGAATAAGAAATGTTTATGGAGACTAAGTTAAAGGAGACTGGGTAGAATGCTATTCTGTCTTATGACTGGATGGTCATTGAACCCATATTTTAGAAATGGACCCCACCCCTTCAAATCTGGAGTTGATGAGGTTTTAGGTCATTTATGCTGTGATATCTTTTCCTGTTACTTAGTCAAAGTTATTCTCATATCAAATGTACAAGTGTCTAGGAAACCACATAAAATTGTGATGCTGTAGGCGGGTGTAGCGGCACACACTTGTAATCCCAGTACTTGGGAGGCTGAGACTGGAGGATCTGGGTTCGCAGCCAACCTCAGCTACTTAGTGAGGCCCTCCACAACCTAGTGAGACCCTTTTTCAAAATAAAGAATAAAAAATAGGGCTGGGGGTGTAGCCCGGAGGTAGAATGCCCCTGGGTTCAATCCCCAGTACTGCAAAAAAAAAAAATAATAATTGTGATACTGTTATTTTTTCAGCCATATGCTGTCCAGGAGCTCAAAGCAGTTGCAGGTGTGATGATTACTGCATCTCACAACCGCAAGGAAGACAACGGATACAAGGTAGACCTTGGATGACTGACCTTTGCTTATATTGTAGTTCTTATTTTATTTGAGTAGAATGTGCTAAGCATATTTTATACACTGGAAACCACGGTAGACATTGGGAACAGAAGGATAAAAACACTGAGGCCGGCCCTCACAGAACGTGTGTACCTAATGGTACCTACTGCTTCTCAGAGTATACAATTACAAAGGTCTCTTCACTGGTCTTCTTACTTCTACTTGCCCTTGAATTCACCATTCCATCCCAAATCTATCCTCTCTACCATTTCAGAAATACAGTCGTATTGTACCAAGAAGGTGTAAAATGAATGGGAGTTTCCAGGAAGAGAGTCAGAGGAATCGTACCATGCTGTCATTCTCCTCTCCCTCAGACATTCTGCCCGTTGGCCACAGGATCCATCTGCTGTGTCAGCCTCTGTGGCAAGAAGCAGAGTGGAGAAGGAGGAAAAGTGGCTCTGGAGAGGCAAATAGAAGAACCCATATTTGGGGCTTCAGAGTTATGAGCCAGAATTTTTGTTTTTTGTTGGTACTGGGGATTGAACTCAGGAGAATTCTACCTCTGAGCTACACCCCCAGTCAGCCCTTTTTATTTTTTATTTTGAAACAGAGTCTCACTAAGTTGCTGAGGGTCTCACTAAGTTGCTGAGGATGGCAGCAAACCTGTGATCCTCCTGTTTCCTCCTCCCAAGTACTGGGATCACAAGTGTGCACCACCACACCTGAAAAGCCTTATGTTTTAAAAATTTGCATCTTGTGTGGGAGGACTCCAGACACTGAGCTCTATCTTACTGGGAAAAAAGAAATTGAATACTAATCTAAGATTTGGGCCTGGCCAGTTAAACAAGTAGTATCACCGTTCACAGAGATAGAAGAAATATAATTAATTCATTTGGGAACATATTAAGTTTGAGGTGTTTGCGGGTCAGCCAGGTAGCAATGTCCTAGGGGCCGTTAGATATATAGATCTGTAACTCAGGGAAGAAATCTGGACTGAAGTTATACATTTGGGGCTCACCACACATATTAAAGCCTTCAGTAATATTTGGAAGTTCTTTACTTGGGTGTATATTCGAGAGACAGTAATAGAGTAGAAAGGAAAGAAGTCAAGAATGGATCTCTAAGGGATATTAACTTCAAAGGAAGGTAGAAAAAAACCAAGAAACTGGAAACACAGAGGGACCAGAAGAAATTGGTGTCATGAAAACCAAAGGGATTAAGAGAGTTGTAAGGATTTGTTGGAGGTCAAAGAGAGCTAAAAACCCAGATCTCTCTCTTAAGCTGGGTGTGGTGGTGCATGCCTGTAATCCTAGCACTTAGGAGGCTAAACAGGAGGATCACAGGTTCAAGGACAGTCTCAGCAAGTAGTGAGACTCTCATCAACCTAGCAAGACCCTGTTTCAAAATTTTAAAAATAGGGCTGGGGGCGTAGCTTGGAGGTAGAATGCCCCTGTGTTCAATCCCCAGTGCCTCAAAAAAAAAAAAAAAAGAAAGAAAAGAAAAGAAAAAGAAACCTAGACCTGAGCATCAGAGTCCTGTATTCAACTGTCTGCTTCCTATCCGTGGGATATCTGACAGATATCTCAAAATTAGCGTCTCTAGAACATATGTTTTAATTCCCCAGCAACCTAACACATATACACCCTAAAGTAGTCCTCCCCCAGCCTTTCCATCTCTATAAATTAACATTGCCACCTACCCAAGCAAAAACCAACATTCTTAATCACTTCCTTTCTCTAACATGTAGTCTGCTGACAGGTTCTACAAATTCTACATCTAAAATGTGTGTTGAGTGTTTTTACCTTGGCCCATATCCTGCATCATCACTATTCTAAACCACTGTTGTTTTCTGTCTGGACCACAGCATCCTAGCTGGTCTCTTCTTTACTTCCATTGTTCTTCCCTGCAATCAGTTCTCCACAAAGCAGCCAGGTGATCTTTCAAAATTTAAACAAGTTGTGCCAGGCGTGGTGTACTTGTAATCCCAGTACTTTGGGAGGCGGAGACCAGAGGATCCGGGTTCCCTGCCAGCCTCAGCTCTCTCTCTCTCTCTCTCTCTCTCTCTCTCTCTCTCTCTCTCTCTCCCTCCCTCCCTCCCTCCCTCCCTGTCTCTCACTCACTCTCTCTCTCTCTACTTAGTGAGACCCTCCGCAACTTCATGAGACCCGGTTTCAAAATAAAGTATAAAAAAAAAATAGGGCCGGGGGTGTAGCGCGGAGGTAGAACACCCCTGGGTTCAATCCCGGGTACCACACACACGCAAAAAAAATTTAAACAAGTGGTATCACTTTCCAGCTTAAAGTTCCTCGCGGCTTCTTGTTCTTTGAATGAAACCCAGACTCCTTTCCTTGGGACTATGGCTGTTTGCATGCTCTGTCTCCTGCCTGTTTCTTCATTCCTTCCTTTCTTATGCTCTCTAGATTTCATCACACTTCTGCAATTTTCTATTCCCCAATTCCTCCAGTATACCAAGGCTTTCCCACCTCTGAGCCCTTGTGCTTGCTCTTCCCAAAATCCTCCTGGCTTTCTCATTTTTAGCATTCAGGTTCCTGCTCAAATGTTGCTTCCTTGAAGAGACTTTCCCTGGCCACTTTATCAGTGACGCACATGGTCTTATTTCCTTCACAGAATTTATCACTATCTATAATCTAGTTTCTTTGCGATTAATTATCTTGTTTGTTTATTGACTTGTTTGTTTGACCGTCTCCACCCTTCCCCAAAATAAGCTATTTCCCTTCCCCAATATAAGCTAAAGGATGGAAGAACTTAGTCCATTTTGATATTCATTGTTGTTAAACATATCTGGCACACTGTGTGTGTGTGTGTGTGTGTGTGTGTGTGTGTGTGTGTACACTAGGGATTGATCATAGGGCATTCTACCTCCGAGCTACACCCCCAACCCTTTTTATTTTTTCTTTTGAAACGGAGCCTCACGAAGTTGCTGAGGCTGTCCTCAAACCTGCGATCCTCCTGTCTCAGCCTCCCAAGTACTGGGATTACAGGTGTGGGCCACCACATCCAGCAGCACATAATGGTTTCTAAAGGTTTTTTTCTTTCTTAAAATAACAAGCACAAGGTTAAACAGCTAAACATTAGTGTAAAAAGTTAAATAATAAAAGTATCTCTCCTTCTTCTCCTAGTACATTTTCCTAGAAACAAATACAATTTCTAGTTTTAGTTTCCTATCACAGATAGTCTATGTTTATATAAACAAATATGTATTTGTCATATCCCTATTTTCCCCATAAATGGTAGGACAGCATATACAGTGTTCTGTGTCTTGCTTATTTCACAAAACAATATGTATTACAGATTATATGCAAAGAAAGTTTGACATTCTCTATTCGAGGTAGTTGTACCAATTGAGACTTCTACCAACAATATATGAGTGTGTTTCTTCCTTCCATTATTGTATTATCAAACTTTTGATCTTTGTCAGTTGGGTGGAAAGATATTATTAAGTTTAATCTGTACCTGTCTTACACATCTCTTCTTCTATTTATAAGATATTTGTTTTTTCCTTTCCTGATAAGTCTGTTAAAGTATTTTTCTTAACAGATTTTATTTTTGATAACAGTTTAGGTTAACAAAAAAATTGAGTAAAAGGTCCAGAAATTTCCCATCTGTCCCTACACATGGGACAGCCTCCCCCTTAACAGCACTCCCCACCAGAGTGGCCATGTCACAACTGATGAACCTATGTTGACACACCATTATCACCCAAAGTCCATGGTTTACGTTAGGGTTCACTTTTGGTGTTATTGACTTTATGGGTTTGTACAAAAAGGAATGAGTTCTGAATCATGTGTTAAAAGTATATTAACTTTGTAAGAAACTGCCAAACCATCTCAGAGTAGCTGTACCATTTTTAATTCCTACTAGCAATAACTGAGAGTCCCTGTTGTTTCACATCCTTGCCAGCACTTGATGTTGACATGTTCCATATTTTGGCTATTCTTAATAGGGGAGTAGCGGTATCTCATCATTTTACCCTGCATTTCCCTGATGACATACGATGTTGAGCATCTTTTCATATGCTTGTTTGCTCTCTATCTTCTTAGGTGAGGTGTGTTCAGGTATTTGGCCCATTTTTAAATAGTTTTTTTTCCTCATTGTTGAATTTTAAGAGTTCTTTATATATTTTGAATAATAGTTCTTTATCAGATATGTCTTATGCAAATATTTTCTCCCAGTCTGTGGCTTATCTTTTTTATCTGTGCATTGTAATTATATATCATAGTGAAGTTCGAAGTGATACAAACATACATGCACGCAGCACTTGGTCTGCTTCCCTCCATACCCCCTCCCCATACAGTTAGATTGGTAATAATACCTTTATATATGGATATAATATTATTTGAACTGTTTCCTATCTTTCATTCACTTGATGATGTCTTTCCTAGAGCAGAAATATTTAATTTTAATGAAGTCTAGTTTATGAATTTTGTCTCTAATGAATTATGCCTTTGTATTGAAACTAAAATTTTCACCAGTCAAGGAAATCTAAAGTTTTCTCCCACAATATCTTCTAGGAGTTTTATAGATTGCATCTGTTAAAATATTTGTCCATTATTTTTTCCTTTTTTATATTGATGTGTGAAAACTCTTTACATGTAAAAAGTTGTTCATCTTGGTCATCTGCTTTGCAGATATTTTCCCCCAGTCCTTTTGACTTTATTACAGTATTTATCCATGTGTGGTATTATGGTATTTTTTTCCATTTGAAAACAAAGGCATCTTAGCATTTTTATTAGTATCATATTTCATTTGCAGATTAGGGAGCCTAAATATTTTTATATTATTCAGTCTGTCTATTCAAGAACAGGATGTGTCTATTTTTACAAAATCTATTTTAAATTTTCTGATAGAATTTTAAAGTTTAAACTAGATCTTTCATATTTTTAAAAAGTTTATTCCTGAATATATTTTGTTGCATGAATTTTTCTGTTACCACATCAGATAGGGATGTTTTCTGCTGTGGCTTCAGAAAAACCAACAAAAATGGCTTAAGATGATAGTTTTTTTTTTCTCTCACATAACAAAGTTTTCTCTCACGTAACAGAAAATCCGGAGGTAGGTGGCTGCAGGCATGTTGTATAGCTCAATCATGTTGGGCCTGGCATCTTTCCAGGTGTGTGTGGGGGGGGATACTGGAGATTGAACCCAGAGGCATTCTACCTGTGAGCTACACCCCCAGCCCTATTTTATTTTGAAACAGGGTCTCACTAAGTTGTAGAGGGCGTCGGTAAGTAGCTGAGGCTGGCCACAAACCTGTGATCCTCCTGTCTCAGTCTCCCAAATACTGGGATTATAGGCATGTGCCACAATGTCTAGCTTCTGCAGGGTTTTTTTGATGGCAGTGGTGGTAGGGTTGCTGTTGTTGTATGTTTTGTTTTGTTTTGCCTTTCCCTCCAGCATGGCCATCACATGTTGGGTGCTGTACCTCTAGGCATCATGTCCACATGCAAGGCAAGAAGGGGGCAGGGAGAAAGGACAGGATTTTTTCCTGTGTTTTATTAATTTTCACTGTGAGCTTTCTAGGCTTATGAAGAGAATCTATTTCTTTTTTCTTGAATGTGGGAGCATCTCTCGAGAGAAGATTTATTTGTTTAATGTCTTTCAGAACCTCAGTGGTTTCACTGACTGGGAGCAATTTCTGTGTTGATTTATCTATTCTCATCTTAAAGTAGTTGAACAGCAGAGTTAATATTTGAAATATTTTTAATAACCCAGAACCAAGAAGAAACATAGTTCCTCATTTCCTTATAATAGTGAACAGAACATTTTATTATTTATTTATTTATTTATTTATTTATTTATTTATTTATTTGTGGTACTGGGGGTTGAACCCAGGGGCATTCTACCTCTGAGCTACACCTGCAGCCCAATTTTTAGTTCTTTATTTTGAAACAGGGTCTCACTAAGTAGCTGAGGCTGGCCGCTAACCCGGATCCTCCGGTCTCAGCCTCCCAAGTACTGGGATTACAAGCATGTGCCACCACGCCCAACTCAACAGAACTTTTTATTTTCTGTATTTTCACTGAGAATGGAACACTTCAGGACTCCTATCTTTGTTAGGGGGGTCTCAATTCCAACTCCCTACCTTGCACATGACCATTACAACCCAAGAGCCTGATAAATGGATAGTTCCCAAACCCCAGGCAACTGTGGTATCAGCCCCATAGGCTTATAACTCTGGGTTTTAATTCTCCCCCCCCCCACTGTCTGGAATTTTTCCTTTCCTTTTGTGAATTAAATTAGGTATTTAAGATGATATATTTTCCATTTTATCTAGCATTTTGAGCAAGAATTTTAAATATGTATTTTCATTGTCATGTGATAATTGTACATAAGAGCAAGAATTTTTTTTTTTTTGGTACTGGGGATTAAACCCAGGGGCATTCTACCTCAGAGCTACATCCCCAGCCCTATTATGTTTTTATTTTGAAACAATATCTCACTAGGTTGCTAAGAGTCTCACAACTTGCTGAGGCTGTCCTCGAACCTGCGATCTTCCTGTCTCACCCTCCCAAGTACTGAGATTACAAGCATGTGCCACCACGCCTGGCTAAGAGCAAGAATTTTTAAGTCATCTAGTTTGCCATATTGTTTGGCACAGAGCTTAGTATATAGTACATATTCAAATGTATTTTCTTTCCTTCATGCAGGATGCAGTAGAGAGGATTCATGTCATATACATGGCAGAAGTTATCATAGATATTCTCTAAGCAAAGTCCCTTCTAACTTTGAGATGTCATGAATTATTAGAATTACATTTTTTGCTTTTTTGGTAACTGTTCCTAAAGCCTTATTGATCAAACTACTTGACAAAATGTATTGAAAGGTATATGGATAGTTAACATGCTAATTGTCTTTCCTGATATAGATTTTATTTGGGGTGACATAAATTTTACTTTGTAACATAAAAATGATTTCTTCTATATCACATAACAGAACCACCGTATGATGTTAAGTTTAATAGTATAAAGTTTTATGGGATACTTCATGGGTTTTTAGATTATCTTTGGTATAAAGTTATAAATCTAAGAATATGATTGGACACTATGGTATATGTATATTATGATGTCATAATGATGCTCTGCTTATATTTTACTTGTGTTGTTATTAAAATAAATTCTAGAAAAGGAAATAATATGATTACTTTATTGATGTGTTCCTGTGGAATCATTACCATCAATATATTTTGGTACTTTTTAGTTTCATGTTGACATTTTTTATTTGATTAATTTGATATGCTTCTTCATAAAGCAAAAGATCTCTACTGTAGCTAAGAAAAGACCTGACAAGTATTTTAAGTAATTATAGCTATATTTGCCTATCATCTAGGTTTATTGGGAAACTGGTGCTCAAATCACATCTCCTCATGATAAAGAAATTCTGAAATGTATAGAAGAATGTGTGGAACCTTGGAATGGTTCCTGGAATGATAATTTAGTGGACACCAGCCCACTGAAGAAAGATCCTCTGCAGGACATTTGCAGGAGATACATGGAAGATCTGAAAAAGATATGTTTTCACAGGTATGTAAGTAGGAATATAAGACGGTATTACCTTAGGATAAGGTTAACATGTGAGGAAAGAAAAAGTGATAAAGTGTCATCTATTTATTATATTAGAACTATAGCTAAGCAGTACTACTCATAACAGCCCTACAGTGGAAGTAACCCTAGTGTCCATCAGCTGATGAATGGATAAGCAGAATGTAATATATCCATACAATGAAAATATTATTCAACAATAAAAAGGAAATTAAGTACTAATACATACTATGACATGGATAGCCCTTGAAGACATTATGTTAAGTGAAAGAAAAAAGTCACAAAGAAGCATATCCTACATGATCCCGTTTTAAGGAAATATCCAGACTAGGTAAATTTGAAGACACAGAAATGGACAGAAAATAGAGTAGTGGTTGCCTATGGCTGGGAGGAATCTGAGAGTTGAGGGGGAGGGTTAACAATGGAGTACAGAGTTTGTTTTGGGAGTAATGATAATGTTCTAAAATTAATAGTGATAATTAATGGTTGAACAACTATGAATATAGTGAAAGCTATTGAATTGTATATTGTGAATTGTATAATAAGGTGAATTGTATAAGTGAATTATGTCTCAATAAAACTGTTAAACAAATTATACTTAACTATGTATTTCCTCTATGGAAGATCAGGAAATTTCCTTTAAGATTTTATTTTTCCTTAACTATTTCCATAACTATTTCAATAGCTAATTCATAAATAATGACATTGCTAGAAAGAATCGTAGTTTACTGAGTACATTTTTCCTACTCTACAAAACAGATTTTAGCTTTTTCTGTAGTTTATTTTCAAAAGTATCAAGCTATCAATTGTTTGCTTCTCCTTCCAAAATGAGAAGTGGGCTAGAATATTATCTAAATACTGGTAGCTATAGTCAATCTAAAAATAATCTTATTGTTTTGATATCTTTTCTGTCTTTGCTTATTTACATTTTTGTTTTTTAAAGAGTATATGTGCAAAAGCAAATTAGCAAATGAATCTAATCTAAACTGAAAGTATAATCACAAAGCAATTTTAAGTAACTTTACATTTGACTATATTTTCCTATTGGGTTACATCCTAAGATAAAGAACTATAAACTGAAAAATATATCTGATAGCTGTACTATTAGTAGTAATATTGATAGTTTTATAGAAATGTATATATTATAAAACAAATGGATAATTATGTTAATGTCAACAGGGAACTAAGAGCTTAGTATAAGAGAAGCATATATAAAATCAAATAAAATAATTCTAGATTTATATATATACATATATTTTTTGGTGGTACTGGGGATGGAACCCAGGGGCATGCTACCTCCGAGATACACTCCCAGCCCTATTTTTTTCTTTTATTTTGAAACAGGGTCTCACTAAGTTGTGGAGGGCCTCACTAAGTTGCTGAGGCTGGCTGCAAACCTACAATCCTCCTGTCTCAGCCTCTCAAGACTGGGATTACAAATGTGCTCTACCATGCCCAGCTTTTAGATTTATATTTTAAATTTGAATTTGAAATATTACTATGAACCCATGATTTATTTACCTCTTATTAAAATACTAATTATGTTACTAAAAAGGCTTATGAGTACTTCTAAAGACAGATTGTGGTTTTTAAATAACATTTCCCACTAAAAGGAACAAGGTCTCCCTGAAGAAATTGTGAATCTAGGACTGGGACAGAAAATATACTCCTGGGATCAATCTCAGTATCTCTGTCTCTCTGCTATAAAGCAAGGAAGCAGTCAAAGATACTGGGAGATACTTGGGTCATATCAAAAGGACATAGAAGGACAAGAAGAAGAATCATCACTATAATGAATTAAGATATTAAACATAAACCTACTCATTCTGAAATTTGATAAATTCTGAATTTTCATTTACCAAGATCATATATGCTTGAGTCTCTTGATTTTCTGATTGAACTAAATTTCATAGTTAATTAAATAATTGCTAAGGGATAAATATTTTTAAGGAAAATACAACTATTAAATACAGGAGGAATAAAAGAATTTAAACATCACTATTTTGTGACCTCTAATAAATAATGCATCTAAGTAATGATCATCAAGGGCTATTAAAACTTATAGATAAGCTGGGCATGGTGGAACAGACTTAAAATCCCAGTACTTGGGAGGCTGAGACAGAAGGATCTCAAGTTTGTGGCCAGCGTCAGCTACTTAGTGAGGCCTTCTGCAACTTAGTGAGATCCTGTTTCAAAATAGAAAATAAAATAGGGCTGGGGGTGTAGCTCAGAGGTAGAATGCCCCTGGGTTCACTTCCCAGTACCACACACATACACACACACACACACACACACACACACACACACACACACACACAAAACACCTTATAGATAAAAAGTTGATGAGAAATTTTATGTTGGATGCATCAGGATAACAAGATACTGATGAATCTTAATTTAACACCATTGAAAGTAAGAGTGACAGTACGTGCCTCTCCTTGTGATTCAATAGAAAATATATAATACATATTCTTATCTAAAGATTTGGAATTGAATCTAATGCTGTCTTTAGATTCACCTTCCTATGTATAGAAAAAAATAGGTTAGAGAAACATGTTAATACCAAAGAGTATAACCTGTATAACTGATATATGGGAAATTCTCTAGGGCAAATGATTCAGTTTCTTTAATAAATGACATGGGGATTGGAGAAGAAACATTTGTAGAGTAAAAGAGATTTGAGGAACATAGCAACCAAATGATATGGACCTTGTTCAGGTCCTGATTCAAGTAAACCAGTTGTTAAAAGTATTTTTGAGACACTTTGAACACAAATAGGGCATTAGATAACATTAAGAAATTATTCTTAATTTAGTTAGATGTGATAATAGTATTTGGTTATGTTTTTAAATACTGAAGCACTTTTATGTAAAATAATATTTCTTGAACAATAAATGAAACTGGATTGACAAAATGTTGGAGTGAGGTGATGAATATGTAGGTGTTAGGTATTCTCTTTATGTGTATTTTGAAAGTTGTCATAATAAAATTTTTATTTATTTTATATTTATTTATAAAAGGGAATGGTTAATGAATGCTAAGTATGTAGAAAGTTTTGCTTCAAAAAAGACTAAAGAAACTGGGACTGGATGTTAATGGGAAAGATGCAGATGGATGAGGTGACTGAAGTACTAACAGCTCTTGAGTAACAGGAGATGGAGAACCAGAGCAGACCTTTAGAGGAAGAAGAACATTTCCTCATTGTCAGATAGAAGAAGGGAATGATTTTTATGGATACAGGCAGATTGTAAATTTGGTGTGGCAAGATTAGGAAGTTCCCATCAGATGGCTTCTATGCCTCAATGATTGATGTATTGAGTGAAGGAAAAGGAAAGGAACCAGAGAGAAGATATCACAGCATTTTGCAGAGTAAAAAAGTAAGCTTTTGGGGGTAACAAAGTAGGATTGTCTGACAGTGTTGAGCATCCATTGAAAGAGAAGCTATTCAATCCCTTCATGAAATTCACTCTGGAAAAGGTGCATTGTTGGGTTCAACAACAGGTGAGATATTGGAGGGTCAACGTAATAAAAATGATGTAAAAGGTGATTGAAATTAGGTACCTTGAATATAAGCTGGACATGAAAGGGGAAAAAAAGGAGGAATCAGCAGAGAATGAGAAAGACCAATTAGGAAGTTTTTGTGATGGTTCTGGTAGAAGATTCTATGGCAGCTTGGTTCAGGTACTGGTATAGAGTATGGAGAGAAACATCCAGGTCAGGAAGTTGAACTACAAAGGGAGAACATAGTTGAACTAAATTTTTTTCTGAAATTTAAGTTACTACCACATAGTTTTTAAAAAAATATCTTAGAGCTCTGCTGAAGGCTTTAATCACATTTTCTCAGAATTTAAGTGTTCTTAATTGTATCACAGGTAACAAGTTTTATGATATTGGTTGAATGGTGATTTTCCTTTACAGGGAATTAAACGCAAAGACTACCTTGAAATTTGTGCATACATCCTTTCATGGGGTCGGACATGACTATGTTCAGCTGGCTTTTCAAGCATTTGGTTTTAAGCCTCCAATTCCAGTACCAGAACAAAAAGATCCGGATCCAGACTTCTCTACTGTTAAATGCCCAAATCCTGAAGAAGGAGAATCTGTGCTGGTAGTTTTTAAATATTTAAATTACTGTTAATTTATTAAACCCTCAGAATAGATAGAACTCATGGACAATTCAAAGATTACTTTAAAAAGCAGAATCTACTGTAGTTTATATCTTTTAAATTATATTGGAGCTATAGATTGTGTTTTATTTGAAACACAATCTATGATAGGGGCCCCTACTTCTAGGCTTCTTATTTTAAATTTAGCCAAACTGTATGCCTTCTTCTTTTTTTTTTTTTTTTTTTTTTTTTTGCGGTACCAGGGATTGAACCCAGGGGCATTCTACCTCCGCGCTACACCCCCGGCCCTATTTTTTATCCTTTATTTTGAAACCGGGTCTTACGAAGTTGCGGAGGGCCTCACTAAGTAGCTGAGGCTGGCCACGAACCCGGATCCTCCAGTCTCTGCCTCCCAAGTACTGGGATTACAAACGTGTGCCACCACGCCCGGCTTTGTATGCCTTCTAAAATTCATATCACTAACATAGTGCCTACATTTAGGAATATTAGCATTGAATTTAGATTCTTCAGTACAATCTACTTTTTTTTGGATCACTATTTCAGGAACTTTCTCTGAGACTGGCAGAGAGAGAAAATGCCCGGGTAGTGCTAGCCACGGATCCTGATGCAGACCGACTGGCAGTAGCAGAACTTCAGGAGAAGTAAGTAGAATCTGTTACCTGATTAGAAGCTTGAACTTCGTGGGGTTCAGGGTATAGCTCAGTGGCACAGTTCTTGACTAGCAGGTGCAAGGCCTTACTTTTGATCCCCATCACCACAAAAAAGGCTTGAGCTTTTCAAAGCAATTTTTTACTTTAAGTCTTACAGGCTCATTGAAAACAGTTAAAAATAGCTGGGCGGAGTGGCGCAGGCCTGTAATCCCAGTACTTAGCAAGCTGAAACAGGAGGATTGCAGGTTTGCGGCCAGCCTCAGCGACTTAGCAAGGCCATTTCAAAATAAAAAATAAAGCCGGTGTGGTGGCGCACGCTTGTAATCCCAGTACTTTGGGAGGCGGAGACCAGAGGATCTGGGCTCGCGGCCAGCCTCAGCACGCATGCGCTCGCTCTCTCTCTCTCTCTCTCTCTCTCTACCTAGTGAGGCCCTCCGCAACTTCGTGAGACCCGGTTTCAAAAATAAAGCATAAAAAAAATAGGGCCGGGGGTGTAGTGCGGAGGTAGAACGCCCCTGCGTTCAATCCCCGGTACCGCAAAAATAAATAAATAAATAAATGAATAAATAAATAAATAAATAATAAATAAATAAAAATAAAAAATAAAATAGGGCTAGGAGTGTAGCTCAGTGGTAGAATACCCCTGGGTTCAATTCCCAGTACCAAAAAAAAAAAAGAAACAAAGAAAGAAAAGAGTTTAAAATACAAGGAAAAAACCATCAATCTTACATAAGCCCAGAGATAACCAACTAAGTCAGTACTTTGACATTTTCTTTTTTTCTTTTTACATAGATATATTTATTTTTATAAAATTTTGATCATACTATATATAGTTTTATATCTTAATTATTTTCCACTTCATTTATACCATGAGCATTTTCCTGTTCTTACATATTGTCTGAAAATATTAATTTTAAAAACTGTATAATATTTCAATGAATTGTTTTATCAGTATAATCCTCTGGTTGCTATGTGTTTTCACCATTATCATATACAAATTCCCTTACAAAGAAAGACCTAAATGTTACCATAATTTTTATCACTAAGTAGAAAAAATGAAATTAACATTGTAATAATTTTTCAAAAGACATTGAAACCATTCCTACCCTAAAGGTCACCCCAGTCAATTAGAAAAGAACTAGTGTAAATATTTTCTCAAAAAGTGCCATATAAGCTGGGCGTAGTGGCACATATTTATAATCCAGGGTTCGGGAGGATGAGACAGGAGGATTGCAGGTTTGAAAACGGCCTCAGCAACTTAGTGAGGCTCTCAGCAACTTAGTGAGAACCTGTTTCCAAATAAAAAATATGTCTGGGGGTGTAGCTCAGAGGTAGAAGGCCCCTGGGTTCCATCCCCAGTAACACACACACACACACACACACACACACACACACACACACACACACAGTGCCATATGTAGGCTGGGTGTGGTGGTGCATGCTTGTAATCCCAGTGCTTAGGAGGCTGAGACGGGAGCATCACAGGTTCATGGCTAGCCTCAGCTACTTAGTGAGGCCCACTGCAACTTAGTGAGACCCTGTTTCAAAATAAAGAATAAAATAGGGCTGGAGGTGTAGCTTGGAGGTAGAATGCCCCTGGGTTCAATCCCCAGTACCAAAAAAAGTGCCATATAATAGCTTTTAATTTTTCCTTTCTTTGTAGTCAAAAAGTTTTAGTGGGAAGGTAGAAAGGTCTTGACCTTAATTTTCATTCTCTCTACAGTGGTCATTGGAAAATCTTCACAGGGAATGAGTTGGCAGCTTTGTTTGGATGGTGGATGTTTGATTGCTGGAAGAAAAACAAATCACAAAATGCTGATGTGAGGAATGTTTATATGTTGGCCACCACTGTCTCTTCTAAAATTTTGAAGGCAATTGCACTCGAAGAAGGATTTCATTTTGAAGTAAGAATAGATAGTATCTGTGTGCTAGTTTTATAAACCTGTTTTTACATATTAAAGGCATCATCCTTCAAATCTGACTTCCATTGATTTCATTTATAATTCTCCCATTTTTCTAATTCTATTTACACTTAATTGTGTGTGTGTGTGTGTGTGTGTGTGTGTGTGTGTGTGTGTGTGTGTTTTACTGGAGATTGACCCAGGGGCATTCTACCTATGAGCTACACCCTCAACCTTTTTTAAATTTTGAAACAGGATCTCACTAGGTTGCTGAGATCCTCACTAGGTTGCCTCGTTAAGTTTCTGAGGCTGTCCTCAGACCTGTGATCCTCCTGTCTCAGCCTCCCAAGTACTGGGATTACAGGCGTGCATCATCACTCCCAGCTGCTTAATATTTTTGGTAATTTAGACACCCTGAGCCAAATTCATCTAGTATGTAAAGTTTTGACTAAGATAAGATATTCTCCAAAAATTAATACATATTAGTCCACAAAGCAATATCTGGTTTCCATACTGAGGAAACCTGGTTCCTGGTGTCCTCATCAGTGATGCAGACTCCGCTCCAACAGCTTGTACATGCCTTTGTTTAGACTCTTTAAGCTCAGTGTTAAGAAACTTCAAGTAGACTTCTAAATTGCAAATTAGGATCCAGTGGTTCTTCATTAAGAATAAAAAAAGTGACTTTCAGCCCCCATCATTAACTTTTGTGAACCTCACACGATTAAGCTGACCATTTTTGCGGCTACTTGGACTAATGCCAATTGAGTTGCTTTTCTTCTGCCATCTTTGAAAGTGTCACCCCTGGACATTTTTCTTGAGCTACAGTCAAGTTACAGATCTTAATACTAATTGGCTGACTACAAGAAAATTGTGTTTGTCCTTATGAGTAAAGCTTTTCATCTTAGACTTTCAAAAACACAATAGCAAAACAGAAGATACTGAAAGTTTATTCAAGCTTAAGATTCTGAATTACAATCATGTTAATGTTTTCCTTGTTTATATCTGTAGCAAGAAAAATATATCATGAGCACAAAAGAGAAGAAGAACATGATTCTAAAAACCCATATTGTAAATTTGTTTAGCTGGGCATGGTGGCACATGCTTGTAATCCCAGTACTTGGGAGGCTGTGACAGAAAGATCGCAGGTTCAAGGACAGCCTCCGCAACTTAGTGAGACTCTCATCAACCTAGTGAGAACTCCTGTTTCAAAACAAAAAATAAAAGGGGTTGGGGGTGTAGCTCAGAGGTAGAATGCCTCTGGGTTCAATCCCCAGTACCACCGCCCCAAATTGTTTGTTTAAGGGGGGTTCTTAGCTTCTTTGTTTTTATTTTTGGTGAGGAGATAGAGAAATGAATTAAGAAAATTAAGTTGATAAGGATAAGCTCTAGAATTAGTGTGTATCATATGCTCTTTCTGTTGACTCCTGAACAAAGCATGTCTCTAAAGTGACCAGTAGCTCATCAGATGAAAACTCCTCAAATATAATTACTAAAGAAGGACTTAATAACCATCATGGTGGCTTTATTTAGGCCACAGTGTTATGGAAAGGTATACTTGGTTCAAGCACATGTCGTAATGATGTTGTATCACTAAAAATGTCATGGCTTTTGATTACTTGGGGAGACTAAATCACAACCTTCATATGCAGTCTTATATTAGTGGTTATAGTACAGTTGAAAGGACAGTTTGCAGGAAGCAGTGTAACTGAACCCTGCCTTCATCTGTTATTTGCAGCATCTTGGACAAATTTTTATAACCTCTGAGCCTCTGTTTTGAATATTAGAAAAGATAATGATGACCAGGCGTGGTGGTGCATGCTTGTAATTCCAGTACTTGAGAGGCTGAGACAGGAGGATTGCAGGTTTGAGGACAGCCTCAGCAAGTAGTGAGACTTTCATCAACTTATCAAGACCCTGTTTCGAAATAAAAATAAAATAGGGCTGGGGGTGTAGCTTGGAGGTAGAATGCCCCTGGGTTCAATCTCCAGTACTGCAAAAAAAAGAAAAAAGAAAAAAGAAAAGATAATGATGTAAAACACCTATTATCATGCTTAATAAATAGATGACCATAACATAGGTGTATATTTATGTCACTTTGTATCTATATTTATCATCACTGATAAACATTGGATTATATTTAGTATAAATTACCTGTTACTGTGCTGTATAAATAGTAGGTCATCAGTAGTGGCAGTGCGTGTATTTATAATACTTTATGACTATATGTCTACCACTATGTAAGTTTTTGTGGACCAAAGATCATAACAGAAGTCACTATATGAGTGTTATGTGTATTTAGTGATAGGTTTTTCTCTAACATGTTTATGAGAGAGTCATTTAACTAGAGCAGCTTCCTTGCATTTCAGGAAACGTTACCAGGTTTTAAATGGATTGGAAGCAGGATAAAAGACCTTCTGGAAAATGGGAAAGAAGTCCTTTTTGCATTTGAAGAGTCTATTGGTATGTAGTAAATATTAAAATCTTTGAAATTTGATTGAGAACATTTTTTAAAATGTGATAATTCTACATAGAGAAATTTTCGCCTTCTGGTTTTATATTTTGAGTTGTAAAAACTACAGAGAACTCAGAAATGTGTAGATGAATTTCTCATCAGAAAAAAAAGAACTTAAAGATATCTTGAATACATTAAGTATTGATGTGTTTCATCTGTTCCTAGACTCTTAAATTTAGTGGTCCTTCTGAAGAAATATAAGAGCATTGAAACTGTAGGCTTAAATTTCCCCCTTTTTTAAAGATGTGTGTGGGCCCAGAGGTGCTCTACCACTGAGCTACACCCCCAGCCGTTTTTATTTTTTTATTTTGAGACACAGTCTCACTAAGTTGTAGAGGCTCAGCTTCCGAAGTACTAGGATTACAGGCGTGCGCCACAGTGCCAGGCTCTACAGATGCTTGTAATCCTCAGGTTTTCTGTGTGGAACTTCAGTTTTGGATAAAGATGGGGTGAGTGCAGCCGTCGTCGTTGCTGAGATGGCGTCTTACCTGGAAACCATGAATATAACATTGAAGGAGCAACTGGCTAAGGTTTATGAAAAGTAAGTTCTATTATGAGTTTTACATGCTGGATCTTTCTTTTTTTCTTTTTCTTTTTTTTTTTCTTCTTGGTCCTATGCTTAGCTTGCTAAATTTGTTTTTGAGGAATATTCAACATTCTTTGAAAAAAGTATTAAAATTGTCTGAATTAGGTACTTTTGCTTTCTATAAAATATTATAATGGACTTACTGTAATATGTGCATTTCTAAAGAGTTATTGAAAATCCAATTTTAACACTTTAAACCTTTGTTGCAGATATGGTTATCATATGTCAAAAACTTCATATTTCTTGTGTTATGATCCACCTACCATCAAAAGTATATTTGAAAGGCTTCGAAATTTTGATTCTCCCAAAGAATATCCAAAATTTTGTGGGTCATTTGCTATACTGCATATACGGGACATTACCACTGGATATGACAGCAGCCAGCCTAATAAGAAATCAGTAAGTACTTTTTTTTCATAGAATGAAATGAAGAAAACTTAATGGTTCATATCACCAAAAAGTCTAGAGATAGGGACTGGTAGGTACCAGTTTCCTCATGTTTACTAGTATATTATAAAGGTGACAGTTTAAGAACAACCAGATGGAAGAGATGCAGAGGGCATGGTACTGGGGTACTTGTAGAGTAGGAGCTTCCATGTCTCTGGGCAAACCACCCTCCCAGAACTCCACATGTTCACCAGCCCAGAAGCTCCTGAAAGCACCTATTTAAAAAAATTGTAATATTTCATACGATATTAAAATAGTGGAACTTTAGTTCTATGAGTTTCTTGAAACTAGACCCCATTGTTTCTCTCCAGTATAGTTTTAGGTCACGGAATGGTGATTTTTATCACTCCCCAAGCAGTCATCTGTACTACCCTGAGGCAAGGGGAATGAAGGGAGAGAGAGAGACAATGTGCAGTGATGCTAAATAATGTTGAAAATAAAGCCCCAAAGCCTACACTTTCAAAGCCATACATTTTTTTGTGTGTGTGGTACAGGGGAGTTCTACCTCTGAGCTACACCCCCAGCCCTATTTTTTTATTCTTTATTTTGAAACAGGGTCTCACTAAGTTGCAGAGGGCCTCACTATCTCAGCCTCCCAAGTACTGGGATTATAAGCATGCACCACAGTCGGGCGTGGTGGTGCACACTTGTAATCCCAGTACTTTGGGAGGTGGAGACCGGAGGATCCGGGTTCGCGGCCAACCTCAGCGCACATGCGCGCGCGATCTCTTTCTCTCTCTCTCTCTCTCTCTCTCCTCTCTCCTCTCTCCTCTCTCCTCTCTC
>PVJS01038858.1:0-19181 GCA_004027185.1 Glis glis
ACACCCCTCCCCCAACACACACACACACACACACACACACACACACACACACTGAGAATGCCCTTCCCTATGGGGCAGGCTGGAGCCTGGGGCCACCCTCTGGAGCCCAAGCCTGAGCCCGAGCCCTCATGATCTGAATGCCAGCCCTTCCCGCCAAGGTCCTGCAGTGCCGAGGAAACACTGTACTGCTATCTCATTGTCCCCTCTGTAGAGTCTGGTCCCAAAGCGCCACCACCTGCAGGGTCCCTTCCCTGTCTGGGCAGGCGTCACCTGACCCTAGGGTGGGTGCCCTCACCCCCCACCCCACACACATGCTCTTTTTCCTGCCAGACAAGGTGCTCAGATGGACAAGAGAGAATAAGAAAATGTGTCTCTCTCCTGGGCTGAGACTGGCTGTTTACAGGGGCTTTGAGACACCTGCTCTGGTTGGATAACAGGCCCCAAAGAGAAGTACTGTTTAGCCTTTAGAAGGAACACAGTGGGGGTGTCTCTAAGACGCAGTCCTCTCTCTTTCCTGGTGCAGTTTCTAAGATGCAGCCCAATCCACTTTCATGAGAGAAATTCTCCTTTGTACAAAAGGGCTGGAGGGGTCCCACAGTCCTGGATCTGTTCCTTCCGCACGGAGGCAGGATCCCCACCCAGGCAGGTGACGCTGGTACTGTGGAAGGTCCACTTACTCCCCTCCACCGCTCCAGCACGGGCTCCGTTGGGTTGAGCCTGCACACCTGAAAAAGGCCCTGCCGACCAGTGAGCACACCGCCCTCCTGGGCCCATACTGGAAGCGTGTCACCTGCTTTAGGGACTTCCTCGTGAGCTCCCAGCCTGCCGCTTTGCCTAAAATCAACGACCACACAGTGTTGTCCCTCATCCCTTCCAACACGAACAGAAGGCAGAATCGGAGCCTAGGGGTCCCGCGGTGCCCTAAGTTTTCCCTCTTCCCTGCAAACACTCAGCGGTGGCGCGCCCCTTCCGCCACCGCGTGCTCCACTGCCCGCTCCCCTCCCGGGTGGGGACTGGTGGCAATCCAGGCTCGGGCCCGGCACCTGCAGCCTTCTGGAGTTTGGAGGGGGCGTGGATGGCACAAGGTCAGGACTCCGCGTGTGGCCCGGACATACAGAGGCTGCACGGGAGTCGGACCTCCAGGCGCGGCGGCTCCCCTGCAGCCCGGCCGGGCCGGGGGCGTAGGCTCCCGGGAGAGGTCCTGGCAGAGCCCGGGCTGGCCGGCCACTCACCACCATCATCCTGGGAAAGCGACGGCGGCGTCAGGAGCAGCAGGAGCAGCAGCGCGGAGAGCGCCAGCGCGGAGCGCATCGTGTCCTCGCTGGGGGCCGGGAGCAGGTGGCTGCGGGGATGGCGCAGGGTCGGCGCGTCGGGGCGGCGGGAACGTGGCACCGCTCCGGGAGGCCTGGCGGCGGCTCCCGAGGCCTGGCGGTGGCCCGGGGCTCTAGAGTCGCGCTCCGGCGGCCCCTCCTCCCTGCCGCAGAGCCGGGCTGGGGCGCGGAGCCAGCGGCAGAGGAGCGGCGCGGCTGCGTCCCGGGCGGTGTCTGCGCGCCTGCGGCCGGCCTGGCTGCTGCGGCGACTCCCGCCCCGTCCCGTCCGCGCCGGCCTCCGCCCCCTCCCCCAGGAGCGCGCCCGCGGCGGCGGCGGGGCCGGGCGGGGCGGCGGCTGGGCGGGCGCTGGCCGCGAACAATGAGCAGAGGAGGAAACTCCGCCCTGGAGCCGGCGGGCGGGGGAGCGCGGGCGGGCGGGCGGCCCCGCGCCAGTGGGGGTGTGCGTGTGTGCGTGAGTGTGTGTGAGTGTGTGTGAGTGTGTGTGAGCGTGCGAGCGTGTGCGAGCGCGGGTGGGGGGCTCCGGCCGGGCCGCTGGACCCCGCGCGCAGGTATAGCCGCAGAGCTTTGGAGGGGTCGGGCGGGATCCCCCACCCCGCGCCGGCCCTGGCACTCACAAATACTGAGCCAGGCGGACCCCCAGCCTGTGCGTTCACTAGTGACAGACCCTTCGCGACCTCCCGGGCTGCAGCGCATCCTGCAGCAAAGCCCTAGAAGTGCGTCTCCCACCTGGCAGGTGCAGGATCCCGCACGACTTAGGAGCAGGTCTGTGCTGCAGGATGTGCGCCGGGCAGTGATGGTTTTTAAAAAGGCAAAATGTTCCGGGATTAACACGTGCCAGTCTGTGTCCTAAGTGCTTTACGCGCCCTAAGCCACTTACCCTTCACAACAGCCCTATTTTTAGCCTCATTTTACAGAAAGGAAAGTTGAGGCAAAAAGGTTGAGAGAGTTGTTCAGGATCACGTAACTGGTAAGAGGCAGACCTGCGCGCGAGAGTACTTTGGGAGAATGCTTTGTACAGTGACTGGCATGTAGTATTTGCTCAGTAGGAATCAGTTATTCTTGCCGTATCAAAAGCAGTAAAGAGATTTAGGGCTTTGGCGTCAAATCCCACGTGGACTCCAAGCCTAGATGTGGCGAGTTCTTCTCTGTGCCTCATTTCTTTCCATCCGAAAAATAGGGATAGTAACACCTGCCTCCCTAGAGCTGCTTAGAGACTCGAGTCTGATCGTACTGGAAAGCACTTAGCCTAGGGCTAGGAGCCTGGAAAGTGGAAGCGAGAAGCAGCTGGCGCTCAAAGGGAGGGCGAGAGAAAAGTGCGGACTTGGGGTGGGGGTGGGAGTTGGAGAATTCCGTAAAGCCGCCTTTACCCAAGGGAAGAACAAAAAAGTCTTTCTTTTCTTTTCTTTTCTTTTCTTTTTTTCTTTTCTTTTCTTTTCTTTTCTTTCATTCTTTCTTTCTTTCTTTTTCTTTCTTTTCTTTCTTCTTTCTTTCTTTCTTTCTTTCTTTCTTTCTTTCTTTTCTTTCTCTTTCTTTACTCTCTCTCCTTCCTTCCTTCCTTCCTTCCTTCCTCTCTCTCTCTCTCTCTCTCTCTCTCTTTCCTCCCTTCCTTTTTTCTTTCCTTCTTTCCTTTCTTTCTTTTCCTTTTGCAAAATAACAAAAACCTGCTTTGGGGAAAACAGACCCCGGAACCTGCCGCAAAGGAGGCACCGCAGCGTCGCCCGGATGCGGAGCTGGAGGGGGAGGGGTGATTAGCAGTGGAAGAGGGGAAGGCGTAAATTTGTCTCACGTGACTCCTGGGCTGCTAATCTGGTCTTTCTGCCAGATGGGGCTGCGCGAGAGCATTGTGCCCCCGACCCAGCAGCGTCCTGAGGACCGGGGACTCGGTGAGCCCCTCGAGTCGGCTGCGCGCGGCGTCCGTGGAGCGGCGAAGGCAGCGCGGGAGCCCTGTCTGGGGCTCGTGGCAGCCGGCCTCAAGCTTGGGAAGGGTTGACCGGCTGTTTTCTTTTTATTTTTTCTTTTTTCTTTTTTTTTAACTTTTTATGTTCATTTATTGGTGCATTGTAAATTATAATTATACATTTTGATATATGTCAGGGTATGAACATCATACATGCACACATTGCACATTGACCGGCTGTTTTCATCAGGAAGTTTCTGCAGGATCGTTCTGGCCCCATTTTCCACGGCGCATATGGGAAAGACAGAGGGTGTACCCTCTGGATACTCGTGTGTGTGTAACTATTTGGTGTTTTTTTAGTGCCGTTCCCCTGACATCCGTGCCAACAAAAGGCTTGCTTCTCCTCTGAAACCAATCAATTCTCTTTTAAAACCGGGATTTAAAAAAAGAAATTACTGTATGCACTTTGATTTAAACATTGTTGTTTTTGCACACAGTGAATCAAGTTCTCTAAAAACTCAGAAACAATCATATTAACTTTCTAAAGCTTGGAGCATTTTAAATCCACACGATTTAGGGTTGGTTCCATTACTGGATCTCAAAATTAAGATGAGAGCAGACATGTGGACTTAGTAAATGGGCTACTCTTGGAAGATGGACAGTCAGGATTGTGCTGGACAGTCCCCAGCATCCGACTGCTTCCCCACGTGAGGCCGGCTCTGACCAGTGAGCAGAGTTGTCCCCAGGTGACTGACCTGTGCCCATGGCCCCACCTGACACTGTCCTGCAGCTACTGAGCTTGCTGGCCCAGGCTGAGAGATTCTGGTTGAAATGCAAGGCCCTATATAGGTGCTGTCCCACAGTCTTTCTGGGGCTTACTACATGTTGGTTATTTGTGTACAGATGCTAGCTTCTCTAGTAGACTTATATTTTATTTATTTATGGTACTGGGGATTGAACTCAGGTGCTTTCTACCTCTGAGCTACACCCCCAATCCTATTACTATTACATAATTACATATATATATATATATATTTTTTTTTTTTTTTTTTTTTTTGGTGGTACTGGGGATAGAACCCAGGGATTTTCTACCTCCGAGCTCCACCCCCAGCCCTATTTTTTTTTTTTTTTGCGTTACCAGGGATTGAACGCAGGGGTGTTCTACCTCCGCACTACACCCCGGGCCCTATTTGTTTTATACTTTATTTTGAAACGGGGTCTCACCAAGTTGCGGAGGGCCTCACTAAGTAGAGAGAGAGAGAGAGACAGGGAGAGAGAGAGAGAGAGAGAGCGCACGCGCGAGCTGAGGCTGGCTGCGAACCCGGATCCTCCGGTCTCCGCCTCCCAGGTACTGGGATTACAAGCGTGCACCACCGCGCCCGGCTTATATTTTATTTTGAAACAGGGTCTCACTAAGTTGTGGAGGGCCTCACTAAGTTGCTGAGGCTGGCTTCGAACCTGCGATCCTCCTGTCTCAGCCTCCCAAGTACTGGGATTACAAATGTGCACCACCAGGCCTGGCTGCCTAGTAGACTAAACTTCTTAACATGGGGTCTTTCCTGGTTGTCTTCTACTTCCTGGGTCCATTAGATCTTACATGCTTTTATAGATGCAGATCTAGAATGCAAACATGAATGCCAGCTGGGTTGATATTGCACAGGAACCTGTGGCACAAGGTTTAAAATAGTTTTTCCACGGCCAGTGGCATGATTCTTGGCTGCAAGTACAGTTTGGTGATGGTTCTGACCTCATCCCTAACTGCAGGCCTGTTAAGTCCTCTTGGTCCACATCCTGAATGACTTTGATCCCCAGTCACAACATCTAGGGATGGGATAGAGCCTCCCCCAGGATACCTCCCAATAAAAGTTGAGTGTGAACATTTATCCATGCTAGGCCACCACACCTATTTATAAGAAGCCAGGAATGCTCACTCCCTTGTGTGTGTTCTCTCTCTCTCTCTCTCTCTCTCTCTCTCTCTCTGCTGTGCTGGGAATTGAACCCAGGGCCTTGTGCAAGCTAGGCAAGTGCTGTGCCACTGAGCTGCATTCCAAGCCCTCAGGGATGTTCACACCTGGGTTTTCTAACCACTGGCCTCTGAGTTCCTGAGGGCCAGAGCAATATTGTGTTCATTTTGGAATCCAGTGCCCAGGAGGGTAGTGGCTGACCCCAAGAAGGTGTTCAATACAGAAAGTCTGAATAGATGAAGAAATGGTTGGATTTTATCAGCAAGGCTGGGCTTTCTCTCTGACTGTCAAGGCATGTGAGTCTATGAAGAATCCTGAGTCTATGAAGAATCCACTGGGGATCTAATTGGGCACTTCACCCCAAGTCATGCCCACATCTACTGTAACAGGCAGTGTGGACAGTGTGCACCCTGCTGAGAATGTAAACACTGTGGTAGGGGCTGGGACAAATGACCTGGGAAGGCAGGTGGGCAGCAGAGAGCAAGACCACTCAGCTCAGCTGGGGTCCCCTGGAAGAGGGACTTGGGTCTGTAAGAAGGCGTAGGACTTCACCTGGGGAAGAGCAAAAGGTAAGGCATTCAGGCGGGCAGTCAGGTAAAAGTGGAGCCGAAGTTGAGAGCTCAGGGACTTCCTACACAGAGCGCAGGGCTTGTGGGATAGATGGTGATGAGGCTGGAGAGGTTCCCAGAGGCAAGATCTTTAAGGCAGAGGAGAATCCCCGAAGGTTGTAAGAGACAGAACCAGATCATTCTAGCTGCGGCAGACTTAGGGATAAGTGGGCAGGTGTGAGGCTGGAGGTGAGCACAGCATGCTGGGAGGCAAGAACTGCTGACCCTGAAGGCTTGAACTCCGACAGTGGCAGTGGGAGTGGCGAGAAGGGAAGGAGCCTGACGCAAGAGGTGTCTGGAGGTAGAGGGCCGTGGACAAGGCCTGATGCAGCATGTGGGCCGAAGGTATGGCAGGAGTTGAGGCTTCCCATCCGGGTTACTGGGTGGATTATTTGAGCACCATTGTTGGGTGAGAGATAGAGACTATAAGAAGAGAAGCAGATTCGGGAGAAGAAAATGATGAGTCCAATTTCAAATGCATTGACACTGAAGACCCACAGCACACTCAGAGGGGCCATGTCTGAAAGTTCTGTCTGTGACATTGAAGCTCAGGCCTGGGCATAGTGACTGGAGAGCAATCAGTATACAGGTGGGGTTGCTGCAGGACTGTAGAAGATGAGCCAGGAACCCTCTGCAGTGGAGAAGAGGAGAGGCTAGAGATGGAGCCCTACAAAAGATCCACATTTGCAGAATGGGCTAAGGAGGGGGAGATGGAGGATGCATTGCTGAACAGATCAACCAAGAGAGAAGGGTGCCATAGAAATGGAGGGAGAGCCAGGCACAGAGTGGTGCATGCCTATAATCCCAGCTACTTGGGAAGATGAGGCAGGAGGATCTCAAGTTGGAGGCCAGCCTGGGCAACTTAGTGAGACCCTGACTCAAAATAAAAAATAAAAAGGGCTGGAGATGTGGTTCAGTGGTAGACCACCACTGGGTTCAATCAACAGTATCAGAAGAAGGAGGAGGAAGAAAGGGAGGAGGAAGAGGAGAGGAAAAGAAGGAAAGAAGGGAGGGAGGGAGAGAAGGAGGAATGGAGGAAGGGAGGGAGGGAAGAGAAAAGAGGAAATTAATGGAAGAAGAAGGATGTTTCAAAGGGAAAAGTTAGTCAGGAATATCACCTGCTGCAAGGACTAAGATATACCAACTGAGTCTGGCAATGAAAGGTCCCTGGGGCCAAGTGTGGTGGCGCATGCTTGTAATTCCAGTATTTGGGAGGCTAAGACAGGAGGATCGCAGGTTCTAGAACAGCCTCAGCAAGTAGTGAAACTCTCATCAACCTAGCGAGACCTTGTTTCCAAATAAGAAATAAAAAAAATCGGGCTGTGGTATAGCTCAAAGGTAGAATGCCTCTGGGTTCAATCCCCAGTACCACACACAAAACTAAATAAATATAAATGAATAAATATATAAATAAGAGAAGTCCCTGGGGGTCTTACCCAGAGTGATTTTCACTTGGGAAGTGAATGGAGGTCAGGGAATGGAGTGAGCATGGGTGTGACAGGAAGGAACACAGGGCAAAGGGAAAGGTTTGTGCTTTGCTTTAAGATTGGAAAAATGTCTCCAGGTGTGGTGACACATGCTTGTAATCCCAGTAGTTGGAAGGCTGAGACAGGAGGATTGCAGATTCGAGGACAGCCTCAGCAAATAGTGAGACTTTCATCAACCTAACGAGACTCTGTTTCAAAATAAAAATAAAATAGGGCTGGGGATGTGTAGCTTGGAGGTAGAATGTCCCTGAATTCAATTGCCAGTGCCACCAAAAAAAAGAAAAAAAGATTGGAGAAATGTCCATGATTGTGGGCTGGGAGGAAGAAGCCACTAGAAAGGGAGAAATTACAAGAGACGTGATAGGGACAGTGGGATTAATGTCAGGCCAAATGAACTTCACTGCTAGCAGTGCAGGACCAAAATGCCGTCTATCATGGTGGGTGGGGGATTGCCTTGGGGTGAGTCAGCCCAGGATTTGATCCTGTTCTGTGGTTTAGCAGCCATGTGACCCTTGGGCTTTCACTTAACCTCTGTGAGTCACAGTCCCCTCCTCTATAATATAAATCACCGGGCGTGGTGGCGCACGCTTGTAATCCCAGTATTTGGGAGGTGGAGACCAGAGGATCTGGGTTCGCAGCCAGCCTCAGCGACTTAGGCCCTCCGCAACTTCGCGAGACCCGGTTTCAAAATAAAGTATAAAAAATAGGGCCGGGGTGTAGCTCGGAGGTAGAATGCCCCTGGGTTCAATCCCTGGTACCACAAAAATAAATAAATAAATAAATAAATAAATAAATAAATAAATAAATCACAACACCAGCCTTGCAGGATGGAAGAATTTGAGGGAGTGCGCAATGCCTACTTAGTGCTCATCAAATGGACTGGTAGTATTCTTGTGTCAGCAGCGAAACTGCTCCGACCCCCCACATTGTTGCTGGTGCTTTTCCTTCCGTCTTGGAAGCTCTATGCCCAGGGCTTCTGGGTGGGGCCTTCTGGCTGCTCCATACCATGGCGGAGTGCATCTCATGGCAAGACAGAGCCAGCATGCTAGAGAGAGCTCACTTTTACAACAAAGCCACTTCCAAGGTAACCCCTTCATCCACTCATGACAACAGAGCCTCGTGACCCAGTCACCTCTCAGGGGCCCCCCTCTCAACCCTAGGAACACACTGCTTTGGGGACTGAGTCTCTAACACAGGAATTTGGGGACGTATTTGAGCCAGAGCACTTGGCATTGAGGAATAAGAACACTGTGCGTAACAGCTGGGGTCCATCGATCCTCACTGTGCATGCCAGCACCCAGCAGATGAAAACGGGACGGCTCCATTTAATCTTCGCAATGACCCCAGGAAGTAGGTGCTATCTTTAATCCTGCTTTACTGAGAGGATGTTGAGGCTCTTGTAGAAATTAAGTAACTCACCTACGATCACACAGCTGTGAAGCAGGATTCAACCCTGCAGCCCGACTCCTCAGCCAGTCACTATTCAGAAAGGCCATGCATGTGGTGTAACTACAAAGTGATAGTCGTTGTACTATAATTCTGCCTGCTGTGTCTCATAAACACGGTAAAAAGATGAAATATCTGCCCTTAGGAGTAGTTTAAAATATATGGTATAGATGAAGCAGACTAGGACTTCCTTCCTTCCTTTTATTTTTGTGTGTGTGTGGTATTAGGGATTGAATCTAGGGGTGTTCTACCTGCGAGCTATACCCCCAGCCCTTTTTATTTTTTATTTTGAAACAGGGTCTTTCTTAGTGCCGAGGCTGGCCTCAAATCTGCGATTTTCCTGTCTTAGCCTCCCAAGTACTGGGATTACAGGCATGCGCCACTGTGCCTGGCTAGGTGTGCTTTCTTGATTCAAGGAAGTTATTGGTTCACCCACAAAGTCCTCTTATACACTTGTCATATCCACACAACCCTGTATCCCCAACCAAATTCACCCAACTCAAATAAAAATGGACCTGGGCTCAGACTTACAGTCTCAGTTACTGCACCTACTCCATGTAATGTACGTGTGACTGAGCCCGTGCCCTGCATCTACGCGAAACACGCGCAAGAACTTGGCTTTCAATGACAAGATGCTTCACATCTCTGGACAATTTCCTCCACCTACAAAAATGAGAATTGCCACCGCACCCCAGTGTTTACACACTATTGCTCCCCACCTCTCCCTTTCACCTTCCCTGGGGTTTTCCAAATGGTCTTATTTGGTTGGTAATTGTTAAGTAGTTTTATTCACCTTCCTGGTAGTTTGATGCACAACACCCAGATTTATTATGCAACCCCATGATTACTTCAATCGTGGGGTCCACTCTCCATTCGGGGAGCTTTAGGTACACAGGTAAAGTCTCTGGCTCAGATGTCCTTCTCTCTGGCTACAGAATGAGAACACTAGAGCAGCTCTGCCAGGCGTCCCAGGGGACCGGGCTGCAGACCCACAAAGGTAAACAGGCTGCTCAGATAGGGACAAATGACAGCAACTGAGGAGGTCTGCGTTTCTCGGTGGAGGTTCCCATGACTTCACTAACCTCTGGATCATTGTTCTTCTCACGTCACTGTGGCACTTTGATAACATTTGCACGCTGGAGGCGCACAGCTGGGGTTGTAAGAGTCAGAGCCACAGCTGGGACTGAGAAAGACAGACTTCCCTGCCCCCCAGCCACCCATCACCAGTGTGTTTTGCAGAGACCAAGTAAGAACTCCAGAATTTTCGAAAAAATCTTGACAATCATGTAGACCAGGAGTTGGAATGAAATCACAGACTTAGGCCGGCTGTGGTGGTGCACGCCTGTAATCCCAGTACTTGGGAGGTTGAGACAGGAGGATCGCAGGTTCAAAGCCAGCCTCAGCAACTTAGCGAGACCCTGTTGCAAAATAATAAATAAAATAGGACTGAGGTAGAATGCCCCTGGGTTCAATACCCAGCACCACAAAAAGTAAAATAAAATAATTAAAAAGTAATCGCAGACTTGGGCTAGAGCTCAGTGGTAGAGCGCTTATCTAGTATATGTGGGATCCTGGGTTTGATACCCAGCACCAAAAATAGAAAAGATAAAATAAAATCACAGACTCAGAGAATCTTAGAGCTTAAGGGGTCTCCCCTCATAGCCCCTCTCCTCCCTCATGGAGTGACTGACACATGCATTTCTAGATCAGTCTCCTTGCATGCGTGGTTCTGGTCTCCCTCACTGCACTCAGACTTCCATGTCCCTGTGCTCATGCCTACCACATGTCCCACGTCCCAGGGCCGACCACAGCACCTGGCCTTAGTAGGTGCCCAGTAAGTACTAGCTGGAGGAATTAATCAATCTCCAGAGATACATTTAAGAAGCAAAAAAATTGTGTTTTGGGCTGCAAGTGTAGCTCAGTGATAGAACACTTCCCTAGCATGCACAGGCCCTGGGTTTGGTCCTGGCACTCCAAAAAAAAAAGAGGTTATATCTCTATTCTTTGCTCGGCCATTCACTAGCTTATGATATCAGGAAACTCTTTAAGTGTTAATTCCTTATCTGTGAAAGGGGAGAAAGAATATCTACCCTAACTCCTTTTAAAAGACAATTCCAAAGACTGGAGGCAAAATTGTACGAGAGCTTTGAGAAATGCAATAGTCTTTGCAGTTATCACAGATCATGTTCATATTACTTTTTTATTTATTTTTTATTTATTTATTTTTGCGATACCAGGGATTGAACCCAGGGGCATTCTACCTCTGAGGTACACCCCCGGCCCTATTTTTATACTTTATTTTGAAACTGGGTCTCACGAAGTTGTGGAGGGTGTCACTAAGTAGTTGAGGCTGGCCGCAAACCCGGATCCTCCGGTCTCAGCCTCCCAAGTACTGGGATTACAAGCGTGCGCCACCACGCCTGGCTTCATATTACTATTAATGCTTCATCACAGTCTCCTGTGGACTTCACACAGGTGGCTCTCTAATACTGACCAGAGCAAGTAATTTCAACTCCAGGGATGAGCACTCCATCTTACATCCCAGGGCACCTCAAGAATACTGCTTGTTTTCAACCTTTGAACAATGAAGGGGAGAATTTATGAGGCCTCCTCCATGCTGTTTGCTGTGAGCCGGGTACCATTGACATCCTCGACGCAGAGATGGTGACTGCTGCAGGAGGGTGTAAGGCCTGAGATCCTGCGGTTTGTTCCTCTGCCCTGAAGTAGGGCCGCACCTAGTTCCTTCGGAATGAGGCAGTCTCCAACCCTTCCAGAGTGTCCGGCGGGTGAATTTCCACAGCTTTCTTCACCTCTTCTTCTGTCCAGACTGCAAACTTACTGAGTAAAATAGTTTAGACTCTATAGAAGAAAGCCTAGGGTCTCACATTAGTTAAACTATCTCCCTGGGGACCCTGGACCACAAAAAACATGCCCCCTTCCTTTACTATCTGGTGACCCAGGGGGGTGTTTTAGTCTGCTTTCCATTGCTGTGACGAAAACACCTGACACAAACAACAGAGAGAAAGAAAGGTTTATTCGGCTGATGGTTTCAGAGGTCCAGTCCATAGTAGGCTGACTCCAAGGCAGATATCGTGGCAGCAGGGCGTGGCCGAAGGAAGCTGAGCTCAACCCAATGATGTCTAGAAAGTCCTCAAGGCCACGCCTCAGTGACCCACCTCCTCTTCTAGCCACACACAACCAGCCTATGTTTACCACCCAGTAAATCCATTCAAATTATTAATCCATCGTAGATTTATCCACTGATGGCATTGGAGCCCTGATTCAATTATTTCACCTCTGAATACCTTGGGGATGGAGGCATTCTATCTTTGAGCTACACCCCCAGTCCTATTTTATTTTTTATTTTGAAACAGGATCTCACTAAGTTCTGGAGGACCTCACTAAGTTGCTGAGGCTGGCCGCGAACCCAGATCCTCCTGTCTCAGCCTCCCAAGTACTGGGATTATAGGTGTGCCATGCCACGCCCGGCTGGGTCTTTGCTTTTCTAACAGTGACCAGTTCTTACAGGTTCATAAGACCGGCCTGTCTATGCTACTGTTGACTACACAGCTACAGCCTGTTGCCTTATATCCAGCAATAAGGCTCTGAGGCTTCCTTCTGCCCAATGCCCCACACATACCCAACTCCAGGGCTCCTCACTGCAAGCCATCGACAAGCTCAGTGTCCTTGTGTAACCCATTGCCTCCTCCCTCCCTCCCTCCTTCCCAGGTCTCCCTATATTTCCCAGGCTGGCTTTGAACTCCTGGGCTTAAGTGATCCTCCTACCTCAGCCTTCCAAGTGCTGGAACTACAGATGTGCCCCTTTGCTGCACAGGCTTCTTCTCCTCCTTTGAAACCAGAATTCTACCCAAGGCAGCAAGGATTTACTTAGAAACGATAACACTGAATTCATAGAATGAGGTCCTCCTGGAACTACAGAAAGTCAGCGAGCTTGGAAAGTCTGTGAGATTCCCGAAGGCGGCTTTTGTGTGTGTGTGTGTATGTGTGTGTGTGTGTGCGCGCGCGCGCGCATCAGGTAATAACCAAAGGCTCTAATAATCATTGCTATGTTTTCTGAGCACTTACTTTGTATCAGGTCCTTGTTGATGTGAGTCACAAGAGTTATCTGATTCAATGTTCACAACAAACCTATGAGGAAGCAACTTTTGTCTTCCTGATTCACAGAAAAGAAAGCCAAGGCCCAGTGGGTTCAATAACATCCCCAAAGTCACAAAGATGACTATGGGCAGAGCTATAATGCACTATAGTGGCATGCTCTTAACCCCTCTGCCATAGTCATTTGAAGAACCTCTTCTCCCCAGGATCCTCTGCATCCTTTAAGGCTCAGCTTGGAAGTTCCCCCATTGTGAAGCCCACTGTCTGCCCTTGCTCCCTTGTGGCACAACATTTATTTCACTCTGTGAGCTCTCACCGCGCTGTGACAACTGGTGGCACCACACTGGACTCCGGCCCTTCTGCAAGGAAGATGCTGCTTCATGTCCAGTGCTGGTTCCTGGCTCCCAGGGCTCCCCGAAGCAGCTCCACCAATGCCTGCTGATTGGAATCATGGTGAACCCAGGGGTGCGCGTCACGCTTCCTTGGGATCCTGGAGGAGAGAGTGAATAAAAGGCATTATCCTGGACCTTGAAACACGTAACCTAAGCCTTGTGACCTGACATAGCAGCAAGGGCAAAAATATGCATATCTAGATATTGACTAGGGAGGTGGATTTAAAACATCTTTTGGAATAGGCAGTAAGTCACATGATTGAAAAAGTATAAATGAGCCGGAAACAGTGCCAGTGCTTCATGTAATCCCAGTACTTGAGAGGCTAAGGCAGAATCTCAGTACTTGGGAGGCTAAGGCTGGAGGATCCTAGGTTGGAGGTCAGCCTGGGCAACTCAGGGAGACCCTGCCTAAATAAATAAATAAATAAATACAGGCTGGGGATGTAGTTCCATAGAAGAATGCCCCTGGGTTCAATTCCCAGTACCCCCCCAAAAAGAGTATAAGTGGAATATAATGACTATTCTCCTTCATTTCCCATCCACTAGAGACCCCATTCCTGTCCTTAGAGACAACCAATATTATTAGAATCTTTTGGATTCTTCCAGAGATATGCATTCTATTCATATGCCAGAAAAAGTACATGTAAATGAAATATATTTTCACCATAAAATGATATATATGCAAAATATATTTTATATATGCATTTTAATGGGTTGACTTTGGATAGGGATATTCAATTATACAACAAGCGGCCAGTTAAGATCCAACACTTACCAAGCCGCCTTGGGTACATGCTTTGTTAGGGTCTGGACCCAAAAGATGAACACATCAGAAAACTTGAACTCTGTCTGCAAAGACCGCACATTCAGGATGGGTTGAAGTAGGTTCATTTCAGTTTTTCTAGCCAGGGATGGCTTAGGACAGAAGGTGCAGAATAGGAAGGTAAGAGAGAGGATGGAGTGGAATTGTCTGTGTGTGTGTGTGGGGGGGGCATTGGGGATAGAACCCAGGGGCATTCTACCTCCAAGCCACACTCCCAGCCCTATTTTATTTTTTATTTTGAAACAGGGTCTCGCTGAGAGCCTCGCTAAGTTGCTGGGCTGACCTCAAACCTGTGATCCTCTTGTCTTGGCCTCTCAAGTACAGGAATTACAGGTGTGTGCCACCATGCCCAGCCAGAATTTAGTTTTAAAGGAGAATGAATTGCTTTTCTCTACTTTGTGCCCCACTACTCAGAAAGTGACTCATTGTAAAGCATATCATATTTTCTCCATAAGAATAATGCTGCACTTGGACGTTGCATTCAAAAGTAAGAACTTGGCATCAAAAAACTCAGATGTCACTGGCAATGTCATAAGGACCAAGAACTATAAACCTTCATAGTCACTTAAAATAATAAACGTATGCTCCAAAGCTTTTAAAAAATGCACATAAATGCAATAATCACATTGATTACAGAAAAGGCCCCAATGAGCCATAAAATGAACATGCAACACATAAAAAAAATTACACTGCTGTCTCGTAAATTTTCCCCGAGACTGATATATCACTTATGATAAGCATTAATTAGAAGATTAATTAATAATAAATCTCCCTGCCCTTCATAGAGTTTAGAAAGGTTTTTTGAGAATATATATATATGTATGTGTGTATGTGTATATATATATATATATATGTGTGTGTGTGTGTGTGTGTGTGTGTGTGTATGTGTGTGTGTGTATGTGTTTTGTTTTTTGTGTGTTTTTTTGGTACTGGGGATTCTGGGGATTGAACCCAGAGGTATCCTACCTCTGAGCTATACCCCCAGCCCTATTTTATTTTGATTTTGAAACAAGGTCTTGCTAAGTTGCTGAGGCTGTCCTCGAACCTGTGATCCTCCTGTCTCAGCCTCTGAAGTACTGAGATTACAAGTGTGAGCCACCACACCCAGCTTTTGAGAATAATTTAAAGATATTTTGAGACAATAATTTTGAAGGTTTGGTTTTTTGGTAGTGGGGATCAAACCCAGGGCCTTATGCATGCTAGGATAGTGCTCTACCACTGAGCTACACCCCCAGTCCCTGGAAACTTTTTTTTGTGTGTGTGGTACTGGGGATTGAACCTAGGGGCATTCTATCTCCGAGCTACACCCCAGCCCTTTTTATATTTTGTTTTGAAACAGGGTCTCCCTAGGTTGCTGAGAGTCTCTCTATGTTGCTGAGGCTGTCCTTGAACCTGTGATCCTCATGTCTCAGCCTCCCAAGTACTGGGATTATAGGCATGCACCACCAAGTCCAGCTTGCTGGAGACATTTTTAACTTAATAATTTAATAAATTTTGAAAGACTTTTTTGGAGTTCAGAGCTCAAGTAAAAACTTATTGGGGGGAGCTGGGTGTGGTGGCGCACGCTTGTAATCCCAGTACTTTGGGAGGCGGAGACCGGAGGATCCGGGTTCGCGGCCAGCCTCACCTCTCTCTCTCTCTCTCTCTCTCTCTCTCTCTACTTAGTGAGGCCCTCCGCAACTTCGTGAGACCCGGTTTCAAAATAAAGTATAAAAAATAGGGCCGGGGGTGTAGTGCGGAGGTAGAATGCCCCTGCGTTCAATCCCGGTACTGCAAAAAAAAAAAAAAAACTTATTGGGGGGGATTAAAATCGTGAGCTGCACGGATGCTTCCTTAACCTAGCATGTCAGGCGCTTCCCCACGCTTCCTTGCGATGCTCTCAGAGCACTTCACACTCAGGGACAAGCCAGAGTTGTGAAGGCGTTCTCATCCATTTGGTGAGAGCGGACAATTTGCCTGTCCCTTCAGGTGCCACAGTGGGAGGAAAGTCCAGCCAGCTGCATGTTTTCTACTTTCCAGGGAAGCTCAAAGACTGCTCAAGGCTGAGACAGGACGAACGCTGTGGCGTCCAGAGGCCCACGGAGAAGCAGAGCCCAGAACCCTCTTAGCCGCCATCATTGAGCAGGAGGCGGTATTTTAGCTAGGGACTAAGTCTTCCTGTTCCAAGAGAGGTGTGACCTTGAGGGCACCTTTGGAGAAAGAGCTGACAATTATTGTGTGTTCCCTCTGTGACAGGCGTTGCTACCTGTAGATACATCAGTAATCAAGTCACTTAATTTTTTTTCCCCCAGTACTGGGGATTGAACTCAGGGGTGCTCTACCTCTGAGCTACACCTCCAACCCTTTCTAATTTTATTTTTAAAAAACAGGGTCTTGCTAAGTTACCATGGGCTGGCCTTGACCATGCAGTCCTCCTGTCTCAGCCTCCCAAGTACTGGGGTTACAGGCATGCATCACCATGCCCCGCTAGGTCACTTAATTCTTACGGTAGACAATGACAATGACAGGCATACAGACAATGACAGGAAGCTTAATGAGGCGGCCCACCCTTCTGCACAGCCTGTTGGGACCAACACAGAGGGACACAGAGGGATGCGGAGAATAAAGGAGACCAGTCCCTTGAGGACAAGCATCGTGCATGCCTCTCTGTTCCTTTCATCTCTAAATCCTCAGGGCCTCGCTCAGGGCCCAAGGCAAAGTATGTGTTCAATAAATAGCTGTGGAATGGGTGAAAACTATGACAACCTGCCAAACTACTGCTGCTTACGTCATAACAGTACCTCCATGTGCATGGATTCACTTGACCCGCACGCCGACGTCCAGAAGAAGAATGAGAACCAGCGTCAGCTGCTGCTATTGTGCTGTGGCTGTATTGCTATTGCTCTAGTTGTTTCCATTCTCCTTTTGTAGTCAAGGGAATTGGCCGGGAGCTCAGAGACTTTGAATTTCCCCAAGGCCAAATAGGTAAGGCTGGGGCTAGGAGTGTAGCTCAGTGGTAGAACCCTTGCCTAACATGTGCAAGGCCCTGGGTTCAATCCAAGCATTGAAAAACACGTGTAATTTCAGTATTTGGGAGGCTGAGACAGGAGGAGCGCAAGTTCGAGGCCAGCCTCAGCAACTTAGTGAGACCCTTGGCAACTTAGCAAGACCCTGTTTCAATTTAAAACATAAAAAATGGTAGAATACCCCTGGGCTCCATCCCCAGTAACACACACACACACACACACACACACACACACACACACACACACAGCAGAATATAGTATAAGCTGGACGTGGTGGCGCATGCCTGTAATCCCAGTACTTGGGAGGCTGAGACAGGAGGATCACAGGTTCAAGGCCAGCCTCAGCAACTTAGTGAGGCCCTCAGCAATTTAGTGAGACCCTGTTTCAAAATAAAATAGAGCTGAGGGCATATCTCCCTAGTACCAAAATATAAATTTATATATTTAATATTTTTGTGGAGCTGGGTATGGAACCCAGGGGCATTCTACCTCTGAGCTACACCCCTAGCCTTATTTTATTCTTTATTTTGAAACAGGGTCTCACTAAGTTGCAGAGAACTTCACAAGTTGCTGAGGCTGGCCCCGAACCTACAGTCTTACTGTCTCAGCCTACCAAGTACTGGGATTACAAGCGTGCACCACCATGCCTGGCTCCAAAAACTTTAAAAAATTAAAATGTGTGTGTGTGTGTGTGTGTGTGTGTGTGTGTGTGTGTAGTATAGTAAATACCTAAATCAGTAGCAGAATCATTTGCTATGCTATCTTTATCAAGTCTTATATACTATACATAATTGTGCTGCGTTTTTATAGGTAGAGCTGCAGCTCATTCGCTCCATTTACACCAGCATCACCACAAACACGTGAGTAATGCATTGTACTATGATGTTACTTTGGCTACAATATGGCCAGGGGACAGGGTATTTTCAGTGGGACCCCCATTGACCACGTGGCTCATCATCAACTGAAACGGCATTACCCAGCTGGTGACCCCACGTGCAAGTGCTGTGTAAGTGTCCAAATTCGTGCAGATATTACTTATCATCATCTTCTGAGCATCGTCTCTTGCAATGCCTCTGTGTGACCTCTAGAAATGTCCAGGAGTCCCAAACTTTACTCTGCAGACAGGGGTTATGTAACTAATACTTCATCCCTTTCTTCAAGGGAGTAAGGGGATGGGGCTCTGTGAGAGGGGGGCAGAGGCCGTGAGGAAGAGAGGGAACACTGTTTTATGAGGCTGGAGGAGCAGGATTTTGCTGAATGAAGCAAGCATGTGGGCCTGGCCAGCTTCACACCTTCAGCCTTAGCTCAGAAATGAACTTGGATGAGGCAGACTTTAGGTGAGTTTGTGAATAGAAGAGGAGGTTATCCCATCTAACAATAATGTAGTAAAGTCCTCCTGTGTTCCATGAAGGCATAGTAGAACTACATGGAAAAGATACAGTACTACCTCATGGTTCTGGATCTTGGCTTTCTAGAATAGGGTCAAGATCTACAATAAGTCAGAACTATGCCACAGTATTGACATAAATCATGCATTTGTGTGATTACTCTGGAGTAATTTACTTTAATTGTGTACATAGTTCTAGCAGCTCAAGAAGTCACATACTTGAAAGAGGGAACACCGCTACTATGGACGGATGCATAATTAGTGATCTAAAATTAGCTTAAAAGCAACGTAGGAGATGGTAGAGTACATGCTTAGCATGCACAACACCCTGGGTTCAATCCCCAGCACCAAAGAGAAGAAAAAGTGGGAGGAAGGGTAGGATAGAAGAGAATATACCAAAAACAGGTATGAGAACTCAAGAAGTCAGCCATGACCTAAGTGCGGGGGACAAATGACCTCATGTACTTTGATAACTTTTGCATGACGTTGCTGTTTGACTGCAGGGTCCAAAGCCAATCATGGAGCTGCCGAACATGAGAATTGAGATGGATGCTTTGTGATTGGTTTCATAGGCAAATGCAGTATGAGATTTGATTACCTTTTTACTTGATTGACTTTTTACTTTTTTTTTTTTGGCACTGGGGACAGAACTCAGGGGCATTCTACCTCTGAGCTACACCCCCCAGCCTGATTTTTTATTCTGTTTTTTTTTTTTTTTTTTGCGG
>PVJS01038859.1:0-19180 GCA_004027185.1 Glis glis
GTCACTCCCCTCCCCTCCCCTCTCCTCTCCTCTCCTCTTCTTTCCTTTGGTACTAGAGATTGAAATCAGGGGTGCTCTATCACTGACTTACATCTTCAGTGCTTTTAATTTTTTACTTTAAGGTCTTGCTACGTTGTTCAGGTTGGCCTTGAACTTGTGATCCTTCTGTCTCAGCCTCCTGCATTGCTGGGATTATAGGTATGTGCCACCAAACCTGGGCATTTTCCCTTTCTGCACATCTACACCCTTTCAACTCAATTATTTACCACTTCGGTGCAGCCTTTTCTATTTTAAACCACTGGACCCTGTCCCTTCTCTGCAACTCTAGTAGGTATTCCATATAGACTTGTCTCTTTCAATGGTGGACTTTCAATAATACAAATTTGAGAGATTAAGAAGCAGGATCAGAGAATAAATCTGGAAAGGAAAGAATCAGTCCAAATGGAATTGCACGTATCAGCTGCAGGGCACTGGGCATCCAACTGTGGTATGTGGTAGCAGAATCCATAGCTTAGTGCTCCTGGCTTGAGAAGCCGACACAGTAATGAAGCTGAGCCATTGCGTCTGGTGGTGTACTTGCACATTTCCTTGGAAGCAAGCAAGTTCTTGCTCCGGGTTTTCTCTATTACACAGAGTACAGCTTGAGAGACATTTCTAATTTAAAGCAGCTCATTTACTTACCTTAATTCATTTTCTTTCTTCATTTCTCTCTGCCTGTTGGTGATATCAAACTCTTTTATTAACCTAGGTTAAAACAAGCAAGCAAGCAAGCAAACAAACAAACAAACAAACAAACAAAACCAGGTATGGTGGCCTAAGCCTATAATCCAAGTATTTGGGAGGTTGAGACAGGAGGATCGTAGGTTCAAGGCCAGCCTCAGCCACTTAGTGAGACCCTGTTTCAAAATAAGAAGTAAAATACCTCAGAGGTAGAATGCCTCTGGGTTCAGTCCCCGTACCATCAAAAATAAATAAATAGATAAGAATGAGGATGATGGGAACATCAATATTCATTGTCCTTTTTGCTTTTCGAACATCTTTCTATATCCAGCATAACAGAGAAAGCTGAATTTGGCAGCAGACCAGTCAATGACCCAATGTTTTTAAAATTTCTATTAAAAACTCACTGGGTATGAAAAGCACATAATCTTTATAAAAAGTGCTCAACAAATTTGTCTAGTTGAAACTTCTTAGAAATCTCCATAAAAGCCAGGGGTGGTGGCACATGCCTGTAATCCCAGTACTTGGGAGTCTGAGACAGGAGGATCATAGGTTCTAGGCCAGCCCTAGCAACCTAGTGAGACCCTGTTTCAAAACAAAAACAAAAAGGGCTGGGGACTGAGGGTGTAGCTTGGAGGTAGAATGCCCCTGTGTTCAATCTCTAGTAACACACAGACACACACACACACACACACACACACACACACACACACACACAAATAGAAAGACAGAAAAAGAAAAGAAATCTCCATAAAGCTCAATAAGTCTCAGAGTTGAGTTGGTTTGGGGAAAAGCATCAGTTTCATAAACAAAAAAAATTATGATAATAGTTTAATTTTATTTATGATCTCCTACGGTTGGCATTTGCATACATTTCCTCATTTCATCCTCCCAATGCCTCTGTGAGGGGTAGGGGCCATTTCCCCATTTCACAGACCAGGACACTGAGGATGGGGCTCCAAAGCTAGAGGAGGGAGGAGACAGGCTCGAGGTGGGGGCGTGGCTCCAGCTGAGAAGGTGCCCCCACGTCCAGCAGGAGGCCTGGTTACTCCCTCTGCTCTGCACATGGAATGGAGGGAAAGGAAAGGACCCTTTGATCTCTTTTCTTCTTTCCTCTGGACGTCACAGCCCTTCTTTCCCCCTTGGCTTATCATCCTCTGCAGAGAGAGAGGTGACCCAACATGCTAGTCTGGGGTTTGGGCTCTTATTCACTTCTTCTGAGACATCTATCTCGAGCCAACAGCATGACTGAGGGTTTTGGTCAGACCACACACTACTCCACACTCACTGGAAGCCAACAGTCTCATTGCACAGGCAAGTGTGTGTTGGAAAGCGTATCCGAATTCTCGTCTCATTAGTGTGCAGGAAGTTTCTAATTACAGGCCAGAAAAAAAGAAAAAAGAAAGAAGAAGAAAGAACCAAAAACAACCCATGAGCTATCTTCTTCAGACTTGAAAGACTTTGTACACTCACCAAGAAGACTGGTTATTTAGTTAGTTATAAGAAACAGAAAACAAAAAGCCTGCTGTTTTAGGACCATTCATTATAGTGGTTGTGCAACCTCAATGCAATACGGTTTCCAGGACTGAGCTAATTGTGGGGATAAAAATATTTTCCTAGTGGTTAATGTGGATATTTGGACAGAATGCCTTAATTTCATAGAAACCTAAAATATCTGCTGCTACTATTAGCAGTAACAGGAGAGGGGGAAAAAGGATGAGTGGATGCCGGTTCCTAACTGGAATTGAAAATGTAGTCACCGTCTGACAACAATGATCGGTGATTTTTGTCCTGAAGAAAGTGACCATGCACCAATAATTTCCCCACAGAGCTGCTCTGTTATTTCCTTTGAACATAACTTTGGAATGAAAATTGTACACATAAATTAGAACTGTCCCATGTATTGTTTTTAAAATAAACTTTTAAAATTTTGAAATAATTTAAGATAAGAAGTGGCAAAAATGTTATAGACTTCTCAAACATCCTTTTCTGAGTTTTCCCAATTGTAATATTTTATATAATCACAGTATATTATCAAAATCAAGAAACTTACAATACTTATTTAGATTTTACTAATCCTTTGTAGGTAGATTTTATTCAGTCTGATAGCCACCGACTTTTGATTGGAGGGTTAAATCCACTGAGATTTAATGTAATTAGAGATATGGTTGGATTCCCATCTGCCATTGTGCTTTTGGTTTTCTGTATGTATCATTTATTTATTTATTATTCTGTTCCTTATATCAAGTATTTATTTTCTAGTGGTTCATTTTAATTCATTGGTTGATATTTTAATTATGTTTTTGAGTGATTTATTTAGTGTTTGTTCTAGGAATTAATCTGTGTACCTTGATGTACTACAGTGTACTTTATACAAATGGTTACTTAATTCCCATAACATATAGAAACTTTGCATATAGTTACAATCTTTCGCACACCTTTGTGCTAGTGCCCATATGCATTATGTCTCTGTGTGTTATAAACCCGTTAATATAGCACTGTAACCCATTTCCTTATAAATTCTATGTCTTTTAAAGATGTTTAGAGATGGAAAGAGAAAAATTATATTTATAGAATATTTTATACTAACCTATATATTTACTGCTTCATTTCTTCCTATGGATTTACTTACTATCTGGTGTCATTTTCTTATTTTAGTGTAGCAATATGGTTCCTTCTCTTCTGTGGTATAATTTATGTTATACATATGTTTTATATCTATATAGGCCCAACGATACAATTTTATAAAATTTTTGATTTTCAGTCTTTTAAAATTTTCTGTATACTTTATTGATTCTGTCTGTTTCTTTGTATGGATTTGATTTACTGTCTACTGTCATTTCCTTTCAGCCTGAAGAACTTCTTTACTATTTTCTCTTTTTTACTTGTGTGTGTGTGTGTGTGTGTGTGTGTGTGGTGTGTGTGTTGCTAGGGATGGAACCCAGGGCCTCCCCAGGCGATGCTCTGTCACCAAGCTACCTTCCCTGCCCTTCACTATTTTTAATAACACTTGTCTTATAGCAGCAAATTCTCTCAGTCTTCATTGATGTGACAGTGACTTTAGTTCTCCACTTCTCAAGGATAGTTTTTGATGGATTATAGGATTCTTGGTTTACAGTTTTATTCTTTCGGCACTTTGAATATGTCATCCCCCTGCCTCAGGCCTCCCTTGGTTCTAATAGAAGTTATCTGTTAATCTTACTTTGGTTACCTAATCCATGAGGAGCAATTTTTCTTTTGTTGCTTTCAAGATTTTCTTTTTGTTTTTGATGCTCAACAGATTGGCTATAACGTGTCTAGGTGTAGATCTCTTTGTATGTACCCTACTTGGGATAATTGAGCTTGTTTTGAATGTTTCTAATCACAATGGGAAATTTTCAGCTATTCTTTGTTGACTTTGCATCTCTTTTCTCTCTCTCTCTCTCTCTCTCTCTCTCTCTCTCTCTCTTTGGAACTCTCCTGTGTATGGTTCATACTGTTTTTGTTTGTTTTCATTGTCATTATTTTTGAAAACTGGAAATTCTAGATTATATATTTGGTTATAAGTTATACAGTGTGGTCTTTTTTGATTCTATTATGTTGCCTCCTCTGGGGAAGCTACTGCTGATGTTTGTCTTAGAGACTTTTCTCAACTTTTTCTCAGGAGTCTTTTACAGTGTTCAGCCTCTATCGTGGTCGTTGAGTTTTCTTTCTTATTTCCATTCTTATTTTTATTCTCAGGCTTGTTTCCCTAAGGGTTACCCCTGGGTCAGCATAGTGTAGTTGTCACCGGCGACTGGCTAAACATGTGCTTAAATGCCTTACATGAGTATGTCTTCCACTCTGGCATTGGATCTGTATGTGGCTTGGGAAAATGCTTTCAAATTTCAGGGAGTTACAAGTCCTCCCTGGCTTGTACTTTCTGCCTTCATGAGACCTCACATTTGGTAGCATCACGTATGCCCACAGCCTTCCAGACCACCAGGAATAAGTTGGGCCTCGGCAACGCTTCCTTTATTTACCTCTTTCTATAATATCCATTTTAAATTTCTGGTTGGTCTGCTATTTTGTTGCTTACACCGACCAGTATGGGTCCCATGCTAGCACTGAACTTCCTTGATCGTTTGATACTGTGGTATTTGTTAACGTTGACAGCTCCCTATGCATCGAATTTACCATGCTTTTCTCCAACCCAGCCAGCAAGGCAGCAGAGCTATAGATCCTCAGGGCTGCCCTGCCTTCCAGGGTAGAACTTCATGCTGTGCAACTCAGGGAGAGGAGGAGCGACCATTCTTCAGATGTCCCACACTTCCATTCCTGAGGTTTAGTTGTTTCGGGGTTGCTTAAGATAATTCTGCCTGATTTTGTTGATACTCTTGGGGGAGAGGATTTCCCAAGTTCCTAACTCTGTCACTTTGGATATTGGTTCACCTTTGTGTTCAACTTTAAAGAGGAAGCTTTGACCAGGACACTAGGATATAATATTTAAGATACAAAATGCTAAAATGGATTGTGAAACTTCCTACCCTTTACAATTTGTAAAAACAAAACAAAACACACACACACACACACACACACACACACACACACAACCTCCAGACAAACATATCTACTTCACAATTATTAGAGGATTGAAGCAGTTGAGATATGGGGAGAACATTGAAGACTTCTACTATTGTTTATTTGTTTGTTTTGGAGACTGCTTTGGTGAGACCTTTTTCTCTTGGGGAGATAAATATGGAGAAACATAACTCCCAACCTCCCATCAAGAGAGAGCCTTTAAGAAAACTCTCAGAGAGCTTATTTTATTTTATCAAGCAAGCTGGTGTCTTATAAAGCTTGAGAAATATAAAGGGGCGCAGGTGGCACCATGGTTTCATTTTATGAAGTAATTGCATTCTCAGAGTCAACTGGAACGAAGGGAAGACTTACGAGTGCTCACCACGGCCTAAAGAGGTCTCACATGTGAGTTGCTTAGTAGAGCGAAAGACCGTCCCGACAAGAAAACTGGAAGTGAACCGCAGGATGCACTGGGGCTGTGGAAGGAAGCACAGCCCCCATTTAGAACAGAGGTGCACTTGCACAAGGCAGGGAGCACAGGGGAGAAGCCTCGCAGTGAGAGAACTCCGGAGAGTCCACGGAAAGCATCCAGAAGAGGAAGAAAAAGAGCCTTAACCTGTCCCAGGCCCAGAGAGCGCAAAGCCAGTTTACAATGGTACCAGGGAAGGAATTCCTTTCTCGTTTCCATTGTCTCTTCCCTTCTTCATTCTCTAACCACAAGGGGATTAAAAACCAGAGTCAGCATGGAAGGGGTGGCCCCAGGACAGGGAGGAGAGAAGTTGTAAATGTCTTTGCTTTTCCCTTTCTGCAATGGGCTCTGGCTTCAATTTTAATGGACCTGGAATTTCAATTTATGAATTCATTTTTTTTGGTTTATATCCAAATGTTAACAGGAAAATTCTAGAGAGATTTCATCAAAGTAAGAGAAGGGTTAGCTCTGGATAGAATGAAAGAACACAAGAAAGTTGGTCTAGATCTCAAGGATTAAATGTCATGAGTCATGTTTGTTTAATATGTAGCTAATCGAGTAGTTTTACACACAGAATATTATAATATTAAGATATATAAGTTAGCGAGTCTAAGCATATTTACTGTGTGTGTGGGGGGGTGGGGCATTCTACCTTTGAGCTATCCACCAACCCTATTTTATTTTTTATTTTGAAACAGGGTCTTGCTAGGTTGCTGAGAGTCATGCTAAGTTGCTAAGGCTGTCCTTGAACCTGCCATCCTCCTGTCTCAGCCTCCCAAGAACTGGGATTACAGGTGTGCACCATCATGCCTGGTTTTCCTGCTTTTGACTTTGATATCATGGGAATTTCCGGTCTGTGTCCAAGTCTGACTGCAGGACACAGTTGTGGCTAGTAGGTAGTGGACAGAATCGTTATGAACTGAGTTGCTGAAAGTGGAAAGAGGAAATAAAGTTGTCGACACCAAACTTTGGGCCCTAGCAACTGATTTCCTCTAAACATTCTGAGTACTAATTTTACTCCTTCTGGAATTTTACTTTTCTTTTTTTAAAGTAGAGATTGATAGTTAGTATCCTTTTCTTTTGGCAGTACTGGGGATTGAACCCAGGGGCATTCTACCTCTGAGCTACACCCCCAGTCTTATTTTTTATCCTTTATTTTGAAACAGGGTCTCACTAAGTTGCGGAGGCCTCACTAAGTAGGAGGCTGGCTGCGAACCCAGGTCCTCCGGTCTCAGCCTCCTAAGTAGTGGGATTACAAGCATGCACCATCATGCCTGGCTCATTAGCATCCTTTTCCATTAAGAATAGTTAGGAATGAACAAGAAGAACATCAAAGAGTGCCAGCCTTATTCTGTGAGTTTCCTTTTTTTTTGATTAATATCATCCATCATACATCTAACCATTGAACAAATATTTACTTTTATTTTTTCCAGTACTGGAGATTGAACTCAGGGGCATTCTACTGCTGAGCTACACCCCTGTTCTTTTTATTTTTTATTTGGAAACGGGTTTGCTAAGTTGCTGAGCCTGGCCTCAAACCTGCAATCCTCCTGTCCCAGCTTCCCCAGTACTGGGATTACAGGCATGTGTCACCACGCTCAGCAAATCTTTACCTTACACTTACTATCTTTTAGGCACTGTGCTAGGACTAAGGATTCATCTGTGAACAAGATAAATATGGTCACTGGCTTTATGCATCTTTAGTTCTCAGGAAAGGCAGACATTGTGTAGGTGGAATGAAAGACTTGAAGAAGTCCAAAGTATACATGGAACTGATAGGGGCAGAAAGACAGACTCTGAAGGGCACAGAAAGCTTCTCTTTGGAAGGGACAGCTAAGCTGAGTCCTTAGATGTCCTTGAAGAATGAGTCAAATTTCGCCAGATGAACAGGAGCTGTCTACAGGGCCCTCCATGGTCTGTCCCGGTCTGTATTTCCAACCTCATCGCAAGCTGCTTGTGCTTTTGGTCACGATTCAGAGCCACACATCTCCTCTCACTTCCTCCAACTGTCTGCCTGGAACATTCTATTCTAAACCACTCCGTCTTCGCGCTTTATGGCCAGCTCCTTTCCAGAGCCTGGTCTCAAACTAATCTTTGTTTCTGCCTTTTACTTGTTTCTATCACTTTATAAATATCTATTTCTAGTTGTTTCATGCATTTCTTGGATTATTGTCTGATTGTCCCCTAGAAATGTAAGCCCCAAGGGGGAAGGGAAGTGTCTAATTATCTCATTTGCTTCTGCAGTCCCTGGAAAAATTCTGGACACATAGTAGTTATGGTTTAAATGTTTATTGAGTAAATGGATGGAAAGAAGATGTAGGTTATAGCTCTAAATGGGAGAGAACATGGCACATTTAAAGAAAGGAAAGAAAACCCGTATGGCTGTAACATAGAAAAGGGAAGAGTGGTAGGAAGAGGATGAGGAAGTTGATAGGAATCTAATCTTGAAGTCTCTAGACCAGTGTTTTTCAAACTGTTGTTAGTGAGTCATGAAATCAATTCTGTGGGCTGCTACCAGCACTTAAACATATGAAATAGAATTAAAAAATGTACAGGGTACATTTTTCTTAGTAAAAAAATCACATTAAACTTGCGTCCTTATTTAGTTTAATGTGTGTATATATATATTTGTGTGTTATATTGGGATCAAAAAAGGTTTTCCTGCTTTGTTTTTCACTGGATAGGCATGAAAGCAGTCGTAAACCATGTTAAGGATTTCTGATTTTATGCTACAGAAATAGAAATTCATAGAAAGTGCCTTCATAGAAGTGTAGGTTTCAAGATTCCTGTCCAACTGAAGACACTAGTCATAGACAGTTTTACTGCAGTTAGCAATCTGTGAGTATTAAGTATCAAGCTAGGCTGTATTTATTGCCACCTTGATATTGCTTATTATATTTCTCAAAGGCAGGAGCTATGCCTGTTCACCATGCATTCTCAGTGCTTAGCACAGAACAAGTTGTTAGCAAAGACACATTTGTCGAACGATTGAAAGATCTCTTGGATAAAGCTACTGTTTGTGAATTGAATGGCTGTAGAACCTAGCAAGTGCTCTTCTTCTATGCCACTAGCGTTAGCACTTTTTTTTTTTTTTAAAGTTGAGGTGCTATGGATCAATTTCAGGGCCTTGTGCATGCTGGGCATGCGCATTACCACTGAGTTATAGCCTCCAGCCCAAGTCCCGTTTTTAACATGAAAAACTTTGGTGAGAATATCTATTAGAGTTCTGTTTACTTTTGAGGCATGGTAGTGTCAAGTATAAAGTCTGCAGGTTTCCTAATGCATTTGGTTCTGGTGCACCATTTGCTCCCACCCCCTTGCATACTGCAAAATATGTTGTATGGATTTGTTTATTGGATGACATATCCATCAATTTTTCTTACTTTTCAGTCACAACAATAATTACAATAGACGGTACATCTTTCAAATAAACACATGGTGCTATTATTGATCAATCCACGTGAATTTTATCTTAAAGGATGAAGTTGCATGTACTGAGTATCTGTTATGGGCTAGATATATTCCACTGTCATGAACTCAGTCCTTACTGTAATATTTCAGGTGTAGTGCTACTTCAGAGTAACTGAGAATGAATATGAGATCACAGCTTGAGTTAAGGCCTTTCTCATCTCAAATCCAGTGGTGTTTTCAACAAATGATGCTGCTCCAAGGAGACAATAAGATGATTTCCCCCTGGCTTCCCTGGCATTGACAATACTGCCCTGGCGTGGACCTACAATAGCATGGGAAGCTGTCCCACAGCTTCTTGAAAAGGAGGACATACCTCTCAGGAATGACTACTCCTAGAGCAATTTAGAGGTCTCATGCTCTGGGGCTCAGGAGCTTTATATGGCCTGTCGTATGTTTGGAAGAAGGATTCATATTAAGAAGTTGCTTTAAGCCGGGCTTGGTGGTGCACGGTTGTAATCCCAGTACTTGGGAGGCTGAGACCAGAGGATCGTGGGTTCGCGGCCAGCCTCAGCTACTTAGTGAGGCCCTCCCCAACTTAGTGAGACCCTGTTTCCAAATAAAGAATAAAATAGGGCTGGGGGGTGTAGCTCGGAGGTAGAATGCCCCTGGGTTCAACCCCCAGTACCACACACACACAAAAAGAAGTTGTTTTACTTCTGAGGGGTAACGATATAAGGGAAATATGGATGGTTAGGGTAAGAATGTGGCAGGTGATTTTCATATTATGTCATATATAAGAATATATATCCCCCAGCAACTTGAGAGTACTAACTGTGTTCTGACTTGGGAACTGATCTGAGCACACCTTGAACGAAGCAGCAGAAAAACGTTAGCTTTAATGGTAGTTTGAGCCATTGCTGATCATTTTAATAAACTGTAATAACATAGCTCAGAAAATGCTGATAAGGTAAGGTGCTAAATAGTTACAATCATATCACCTGACACAGGTGCATGTTTCTTGTCTTACAAATTCAAGTAAAAATAGTAGAGTCCCAAGTCGCCCCATTGTAGTTTTGCCTGTATCTTTTCATTTTGCTATTTCTCTAATACAAGAGGTAGTTTCGAGAATACTTAGAGACTCTTCAAAGGCATGGTACACTACAAAAGGAAATGAGCAATCATATTCATATGTTTGCAATATGTAGATAACTAGGGACAATAATGAGAGGAAAAAGAGAAACCCTTATAGTATTAACAGAGTGAGTGGGTGATGTGCTTTGAATATGGTTTGTCCCTTCTGAAACTCCTTTTGGAGTTTAATCCCCCTCGTGAAGTATTAAGAGGGTGGAAACTTAATCTGACTATAGTGTTGAAAAGAGGGGCATTTGGGAAGTGATTAGGATTAGATAAGGTCATTAGGGTAGAGCCCCCATGCTTGAATCCTGGTGGTTTTATAAGAGACAGAGAGACCAGAAGACACTCACACACGCATGCTCCCTATCTCTTACCATGTGACGTCCTGTACTGCCTGGGGACGCTGTCAGCAAGAAGGCCATCGGCAGAGGTGGGCCCTGAACTTGTGAGCCAAAATGAATCTCTATGCTTTGTATGCTACCCAGCCTCAGGTGTTTTATTACAGCAGGAGAATGGATTAATGCAGATGGTGTAGAAGATAGCATGAGGAGGACACAATTTATAAATGAGTAGAGAGTGAACTTTCCTTGGCTTGATTAACATGTTTCAATGGAACTAGGTTTGAAAATTATTTATCTTATTTATATAACTGTATTCTCCCATTCATGCTCTCATTCTTTCATTCAACAAATATGTGTTAAATGTTCATTGGTGCTCCACAGTGGCTAGGAATTTCACAATAAATAAAACAGAAACAAAAATTTGCCTTCGTAGAGCTTATATTCACATGAAGGGTGGGGAGAAGAGTTGGATTAAAACACACACCAAGCCAGGCGTGGTGGGGCACGCTTGTAATTCCTGTACTTGGGAGTTTTAGACTGGAGGATCTGGGTTCGCGGCCAGCCTCAGCTACTTAGGCCCTCTGCAACTTAGTAAGACTCTGATTTAAAATAAAGAATAAAAAATAGGGCAATCCCCAGTACCGCAAAAATAAATAAATAAATAAATAAATAAAGCACACACCAAAAACTATATAGTAGATATTAGAAGTTAATAGAGCAAGAAAAGTAGGGTTTCTGTCTATTTTAAATAAAAATTAAATGACAGCAACAGCCAAATCCAACAAAATAACTGACATGTGATAGCTGAATATCGTAGTCAGCTTTGTGCTGCTATCGCAGAATACCATTGAATGGATAATGTGTAAAGAACAGAAATATATTGCCCACAGTTCTGGGGACTGGGATTTCTAAGGTCACGGGGCCAGCAGGTTTGGCATTTGCTGAGACCGTTCTTTTCTCCCAAGATTGCTTCCTGTACACTGTCCTCTAAATGACAGGGAGGTTGGATCCTGACACAGCAGAAGGTGGCAGGACCATGAGAGAGCGCCTCCTTCCCGAGCTCTTGTATAAAGGCATTGATGCTAGTGGTCTAATCGCCTCTTAAAGGCTCAACCTCCTAATGCTGTTACATTGGCAATTAAATTTCACCTGGAGTTTTGGAGAGGTCAGTCAACCAATAGCACAGAGGTAATTGGTGATTGGCTAGTGTTAGCATAAACATTTCTATTAGGTATAAAACAAGCAGATGCAAAACGAGGATTATAGTGACTTATTAAGATAAAGTCAGAATGATAGTTTGGACTCACCTTGATTCAAAAATTGATTTAAAATGCTGTACCTATTTTTAGCCTGATGAAAATGAATGATGAAAAAATAAATATGTCATGCTTTGGGAGTTTAAGAAGCGATTAATGTAGATAAGTGTTTTATTTTAAAAACATTATTTCTGGTAAAAAATAATGATGATTGGTAGGCTAGAATGAAGAAGAGGAAAGATTCTCATTTTCAATGATCTTTAAATAGGGGACTGTGGATCATTTTTGCCGTTCTTATAATATTGTTTCACAACTTTTCACATTAAAAAAGATGAAGGAAATGAGTTTTTAAAAACTAAAGGCATATGAGGAGAGCCCATTATTATTAAAAAAACAACTCAAATTATTTTCTTTTTACTCTAAGTATATGAATATTATTGAAATAGCCTGGAAATGTACACATCAAAATTAAAATAATTATTATACTTTATTCTTCATTTACTTTAGCGATTTGTGTTTGTGACAATAAGTACAAATCATTTTTGTAATTTTTAAAAAGGTGATATTTGGCCAGGTGTGGTGGTGCATGCTTATAATTCTAGTACTTGAGACAGGAGGATTGCAGGTTCGCAGCCAGTCTCAGCTACTTAGTGAGGCCCTCCGCAACTTAGTGAGACCCTGTTTCAAAATAAAGAATAAAAAACAGAGCTGGGGATGTAGCCTGGAGATAGAATGCCCCTGGGTTCAATCCCCAGTACCGCAAAAAAATTAAAAAAAGGTGATGTTTAAAAAGAAACAGTAGTTTAAAAATTTTCAGACACATTTGATTCATTATGAAATCAAGATATTTCAGAATTTACACACCAAAGGTAAATAATACAGATATTTGAAATGATATTTCAAATTAGATGTGACTTAGAGAATGCTGCAGTATGTGTATTATTCTTTTTGTTTTTTTTGCGGTACCGGGGATTGAACGCGGGGGCATTCTACCTCCACGCTACGCCCCCAGTCCTATTTTTTATACTTTATTTTGAAACCGGGTCTCACAAAGTTGCAGAGGGCCTCACTAAGGAGAGAGAGAGAGAGAGAGAGAGAGAGAGAGAGAGAGTGAGAGCTGAGGCTGGCCGCGAACCGGGATCCTCCGGTCTCCGCCTCCCAAAGTACTGGGATTACAAACGTGTGCCACCACGCCCGGCTGTATGTGTATTATTCTATAAAATTCCAAAGACAAAAATCTAAGATGGAATAACAAAGATGTTCATTGCATAGTTTTTATTTTAACTTAAATGATAGGGATTAATTGTGGAAGAAACAAAACAAGAAGATATAGTGATTATTTTTCTGTTAAAATATTTTCATTTTCAGCTGGGCGTGGTGGCACACACTTGTAATCCCAGTATTTGGGAGACTGAGACAGGAGGATTGCAGGTTCGCTGTCAGCCTCAGCAACTTTGTGAGGTCCTCCGCAACTTAGACCATTTCCAGATAAAAAATAAAATAGGGCTGGGGATGTAAATCAGAGGTAGAATGCCCCCAGGTTCCATCTCCAGTACCATAAAAAAATCATTTAACTTAACTGCTTCCAAAGTAAACTGGTGCCTTAGAATGAACATTTATTTTAAAATGCTAAAATTTTAAATTTGAACTAAAGTTCACGTTCAACATGAATGTCTTTTTTCAATTCTTACCAAATAGCTAAGGTGAAAAGTCCTCTTTTCTTATTGTGAATTTGCATAATGCTGACCAACTGGGAAAACAAATAATCTGTGGCTCTTCAATTATAAACAGTATAAAAATAATTTTAACTTTCCGTAATGTCAATGAATTTTTATAAAATGTTTGGCCAATGAAAACATGACAAAAAACCCCTGTAGTTTCCTAATTATTACTCAGAGAATAAATTGGAACAAATAAATATGGGAATTAAACAGACACATCAAAATACATCTACCATTTTCCTAAGTCACTCATTCATGTATACAGTTAGCGAACTCAATCCATCTGGGCCCCTTGAATAGACTTTTATTTCCTAAGGTACCTACTTATATCATCATTTAAATCTTGGAACTGCATCCAAGAGGGAGCTTAACAATAACGATTACTTGTTTTTGTAGGCTTTAAAGAAGTTGGAGTGCCTTTGAAGTGTGAGAATTCCTGTAATTGAAGCCAAAATGTCTGTCATAGATCCTTTCCAGCATATTATAGTAAGTCAGTTACTGTTTATGTATTCTTTCTGGGAGGGGGGCTGATATATTTCTCTGCATGTGTTTTGTTGGTTTTGTTAGTAACACAAAGCTATGATAATTCCTTGGATTTATTATTAACTTAAGAAATTAATGTGTACAAGTAAGGTACAATAATACATAATAAAACTAACTCATGTCATCTTTTTATCACTGAGAGTCTCCAGAAAAGAGCAGCTTAGAAAGAAAATAATGACAAAAATCTATAATAATACTGAACTTTCATGGAAAAAAACATAAAAACATGTAGTTAGCCCTTAGCAATTATCACGCTGGATAGTTACACCCTTCCCACAACTTGGTAGAGAGAAAATAAACAAATTTTTGAGTTCAGGGCTACATTTTGGTATGCATTTCCAGGGTAATCGAATCTATAAACTTTCCCTTAGTTAGAAATGTTTAAACAAACTCTTCTAAGGTTGGATAGTTTTTAGTGAAGTGTTGACTGATGCAAATTTTAGTAACTGAATGTAATTCACCAAACTCCATTGGAAATATGCATTGTCTTTTCTGATCAAAAAATGAGGAGAGATTTCCTTACATGACATTAAGTTAGTTTTTATATGAACTAGAAATGGAATTTATGGATACTAAGAAATAATCCACAGCCTTGTTTTACCTTTAAATGAAACACTATCCTTTTATCCTATATCCTTCTCCAACTATCATCCTCTTTCTTGCCCTGTCTGGATATCAAGAAATCTATAATTTGGATGGAAAAAATGGTTAAATTGATTTTCTTATGAATTGACTCTTTTTATACCTTATAGACAAATTAATTTTTTTATTTCTCACCTTATCACCACCAGAAAGGTGGATATTTTCTATAGCTATCAGAAAATTTAATTGAAATGTTCATTCTCAAAGTTTAACATGGAATCTTGCTTTTGGGTCTGGCAAGGAAGATACGGTTAAGATCTGTAACCCTAAATTTGAGATAAGAACCAACAATTGCCAATTGGACTTTCAATTCAATTTTTTTTTTTTTTTTTGGTAATGGGGATTGAGCGGAGGGTCATTCTACTTCTGAGCTACACTCCCAGCCCTATTTTATTATGTATTTCTTTTTATTTATTTATTTGTACTGAGGATTGAACTCATTCTACCTCCATGCTATACCCCCAGACCTTTTTTTATTTTGAAACAGGGTCTCACTAAGTTGCTGAGACTGGCTTCGAACCTATAATCCTCCTGTCTCAGCCTCCCAAGTGCTGGGATTACAGGCATGCACCACCACACCTGCCTCTTATTTTTTATTTTGAAACAAAATCTTCCTTAGTTGCTGAGGGTCTCACTAAATTTCTGAGGCTGGCCTTAAACCTGTGATCCTCCTGTTTCAGCCTCCTAAATACTAGGATTATAGGCATACAACACCATGTCTGGCTATTTTGATTTTTAATTTCATACTTATTGCCATTGATTGAGTCCCTCCTGTATACCAATCCCTTCAATACACACTGGGGATTCAAAGGTGACTCAAACAATGCCCCTGATTTGTATGAGCTTATCTATAGCAGGAAAGATAAATAATTTATCTATAATTACCACGGTTTTTAGTAAGGGCTCTGATAAGGTGCAATATAGATTACTCTGGGAACGTACAACAGGATAATTGATGTGACATGTACTCATAAAGGTTCAGTAGGAGTTAGGAAAAGCACATGTGAAGTAGTCGGGAAGTAAGAAAGCGCATGCTTTAAGAACATGAAAGGAGTTCAGTATGTTAGAACATAGGGCATATCAAAGAACGTTAGTATCTTGACTGGCCTTCCCTCTTCTACCCAGTCTAACCAGCCTGATTACTGAACGCTGTGTGGATCCCACAGGTCTCTTATCACGTGATCCTATGAACTGGCCATTTGGTTCATCTTTTAATGTGAATTGTATCCTTAAAATATATTTAAGCCAGGTGTGGTGGCACACTTGTACAGTACTTGGGAGGCTGAGACAGGAGGATCACGGGTTTGTGGCCAGCTTCAGCAACAGATTGAGGCCCTCCACTACTCAGTGAGACCCTGTTGTGCTGGTATTGGGAAATTGCTCTGCTACTAATTTCCAATAAAATGTAAAAGGCAGTCAGAGTCTGGGTGCTGCGCAGGCGCTCAGGCAGGGGGACATTTCAGAGCTCCCCTTCCCCTTTCTCCTTTGCCCTGATGATTAACCCATGGTAAGAATGAAGAGGCAATTAAAGCCTTTAGCCTTAGAAATATGTAGAGACAGTTAAAGCCTTTAGCCCTAAAAATATATAAAAGCAATTAAAAGCCCTAAGATCACAGTGACTCTGCCTGGCACATTTTAAAGTCATGCTTTGCTCTTAGAGATTACACACAGCTGCACTGCCTGCAGTTAGACCTCTGTTTCCCTCCTTTCTTTGTGACCCGGCCTTGGTGTGTGAAATGTAAACTCCATGGGTTACTTCAAAGCACCCGCAGTTGATGGGCCACCAATACAGCCCCATACAACAGAGGTAGAAACAAGGTAGATTATTGACCCCTGCACTTAGTAAGTGCACTATCTGGAGACAATATAGCACCACCTGCCTAAGAAATAAGTTACTAGCCCGTTGTCTTGGTAATGCTGATAAGAACATACCAATAAGAAAACTGCATTTAAGGGCCGGGGTCTGAAAGGGGGGAGAGTTTCATTTTGGGCTCTCCAGCATGACTTCCAGGCACACTGCTTTTCTTCTCTTCCCTTTCCATCTCCTACTGACTTTGTAATAAGATTTAAGCGGCAACTGAGCTATTAGTTTTCGTTTCCCGATTCAACATATCTATTTGAATTGAGGAAGAGTCCACAGCACCACTCCCATCGTAACACCTGTTTCCAAATAAAAAATAAAATACAACTGGGGGTATAGCTCAGGGATAGAATGCCCTGGGTTCAGCTGGGTGTGGTGGCACACGCTTGTAATCCCAGTACTTGGGAGATGGAGACTGGAGGATCTGGGTTCGCGGCCAGCCTCAGCTACTTAGAGAGACCCTCTGTAACTTTGTGAGACCTGGTTTCAATAAAGGATAAAAAATAGGGCCGGGGGTGTAGCTCGGAAGTAGAATATCCCTGGGTTCAATCCCCAGTACCACACACACAAAAAAAAGAATGCCCTGGGTTCAATCCCCAGTACCCCCCCCCGCCCCCCACACACCAAATCCCCAAAACAAACCAAAACAAAAAATACATATATTTAAAAGTCAGAGAATATTTAAAAACTAGTGGATATCTTAAACCTCAGTACTAGCACCTTTTCTTGAAAATTTTGTTAATTACATCAAAATGGTTAGGCTACAGAAATAACCTGGGTGATTTGTTAATATGATGAAACACATAGAAACTACACATCTGCATCACATTTTTCTTTATTTTCTCCAATATCATCAGAGTTAGACACTCAATTAGTATTCTAAGTTATAGTCCCTTTAAAAAATGAAGAAGATCCTATGAGCTTTATAGTTTTTTTTTTTTTTTTTTTTGCGGTACCGGGGATTGAACCCAGGGGCGTTCTACCTCCATGCTACGCCCCCGGCCCTATTTTTTATGCTGTATTTTGAAACCAGGTCTCACGAAGTTGCGGAGGGCCTCACTAAGGAGAGAGACAGGGAGAGAGAGAGAGAGAGAGAGAGAGAGAGAGAGAGACAGGGAAAGAGATAACGAGAGAGCTGAGGCTGGCTGTGAACCCGGATCCTCCGGTCTCCGCCTCCCAAAGTACTGGGATTACAAGCGTGCGCCACCACGCCCGGCCTTTATAGTTTTCTTTACTCCTCTTGTTCTTGCTGTGTGTATGTGAAAACAAAACATCTCTGTGCACATGTGTAAGTTGTTGTAAAGGACAAAGCACCTTGTTCTGGTTTTCACAGGCTATTTTTCAAAACATATGAATGGATCCATGCATATGCATGTTTATAGCAGCTCAATTCACAACAGCCAAATCATGGAACCATCCTAGGTGTCCATCAACAGAGGAGTAGATTACAAAATTATGGAATAGACACATGATAGAATTCAGCAATAAAGAAGAACAAAATTCTGGCATTTGCAGGAAAATGGATGGACCTGGAGAACATTATGTTAAGTGAGATCAGCCAGTCACAGAAAGTGAAGGGGCATATGTTTTCTCTCATATACGGAAGCTAGGGAGTAATCAGGATACCAGAGGGACTTTAGATAATGGAGGAGAAACCCCAGTGGAGTGAGGGAAGTGGTCTAGGGGAGGCTGGTTTTGGGAGGTGGGGAGGGAGAATCAATAAAGGAAACACTTCCACTGACGTTATGTACATAAGTGAAATTACCAGTGCCAATCTCAATATCATGTAAGGGGAAGGAGAGGGAGTGTGGAGGGAGCCAGGAGGAGTCTCACAGAGTACTATGTGCTTGTATGCCCCCGTCACTCTGAACTATATTATGATGTGAGACTACAATGCACCAATAAAAGTGTATTACACAAATAAAAGAGATTTGCATGTAAGAAAAAGTATGCATGAACACACTCAACACAAAAGAATATTAGTAAGAAAGAGAGATGGGGAAGTCAAGCCAGCTAACTAGTAATGAGTGGTTGGTGCCAGACTGCTAACACAGTTCTGGCTGCCTGGAGGCACAGGGGACTGGGCTCCTTTTCACAACCGTGATGCAGCCACATGTCGGGGAATCCTGTGGGCAGATGCAGCAGTTTGCAGCCAGCAAGCTCTCTTGCTTCCAATGGTGTTGGCTTTTAAGAACGTAGTATAGAATGGAGTGATAAATATGTGACAGAATCAAGTTCCCATGTGCCTAGTGTTGTTGGAAGGTGTTTTCCAACCTTAAAGATATTTGTGCCTTCAGAACTTTTTTTTAAATCAGGGAGGCATTAACTTTTTAAAAAAGAGATTAATTATACAATATTTAAAACAATGTCCATCTTTTTACTTCTTTTTTTTTTTGCGGTACTGGGGATTGAACCCAGGGGTGTTCTACCTCTGCGCTACACCCCCGGCCCTATTTTTTATCCTTTATTTTGAAACTGGGTCTCACGAAGTTGTGGAGGGCCTCACTAAGTAGAGAGACAGGGAGAGAGAGAGAGAGAGAGAG
>PVJS01038860.1:0-19193 GCA_004027185.1 Glis glis
AACGCCCCTGGGTTCAATCCCCGGTACCGCAAAAAAAAAAAAAAAAAGTGAAGATTCTTCACTTTCATTCATTCATCAAATATCTAAAATACGTGTTTATTATCTACTGGGTGCCACTGCTGCCGTAGGTGCTGGACACACTGCACCAAACAAGACTCACCAGGACCCAGTGTCGGTGTCGGTGGAGCTCAAACTCTTAATTGGTAGCCAAGAAAACTAATCAGGACCCAGGAAAATTCTCAATACTGGTAAACCTGTGAATAAAATCAAGGCATGTGTAAAAGCATGATGGTCAAGGGTGGTCAGGAAAAGCCCCTCTGAGGAGGTGACATTTTAAACGAGACCTGAATGTTGAGAAGGAGCCAGCTGTGGGGAAGCCGGGGAGGGCGTGCCAGGCAGAGGTGTGCAAAGGTCCTGAAGTTGGACTGAGCGCGGCACGCTGGAGCAACCCAGTGGGCGAGAGCCAGGAGAAGCGAGAGAGTGAGCGGGACAGGATGAAGCTGGAGGGGTGCACTGGGGTCATATCAGGCGAGTTTGCAGGGGGGATGAGGAGTGTGGGGTGTACTAGAAGATCCAAGAGAAGCTACGGGGGCTTGAATCAGAGATGGGTTGCAGGGGGAAGAATGGAGGCTGGGAGACCTGCTGGGGGTGCTGCAAGGGATGATGTGGCTTGGGCCTGGGGGGGGTGGCTGGGAATAAGGCCACGGTCATTCCCTACGTCCACACAAGTAACCCGGGGACCCAGGGACCCCAGCTTCCTGAGCCCCATTTGGAGAGCCTCTCTTGGCCTCCTCCCACCCCCAGGTTTGGGTCGGGACCTGAATCTGCCCCGTGCTGGCTGCGTGACTGCCCCGTGTATTGGCTCTGATCATACCATGGGCCATCTTCAGCTCCTTCCCTTGGCCTAGGAACACTCCAAGCTCCTTCACAGGTGGTCGGATTTTCATAGTTCATTCCAATTTTGATGCCTACTCTTGTACTACAAACACATGCTAGGGGACTTTTTTATTTTCTTTTTTTTTTGGTACAGGGGATTTAACCAATTCTACTTCCAAGCTACACCCCAGCCCTATTTTATTTATTATCATTATTATTATTATTATTATTATTATTATTATTAGTGGGGTTGAACCCAGGGGAATTCTACCTCTGAGTTATACCCCCCAACCCTTTTTTATTCTTTATTTTGAAACAGGGTCTCACTAAGTTGTGGAGGGCCTCACTAAGTTGCTGAGGCTGGCCTCGAATCTGAGATCCTCCTGTCTCAGCCTCCCAAGTACTTGGATTACAGGCATATACCACTATGCCCGGCTTGACCTTGAATAGTTACTTAACCTCTCAGTGCTCCGATTTCCCTACCCACCTCATAATTTTAATATTCACATTAAAGAGATGATTTTTTAAATGCCTAGAAGAGTGCCTTCTAATATAAGCACCATTTGAGTACTTAAGTATTACTAAATATAGTTGTCCCACAGATACCAAAATCCACCGATGCTCAAGTCTCTTGCATAAAATGACACAGTATTTGCATTTACCCTATACATATCCTCCTGTATACTTTAAATCATCTCTGGGTTCCTTATAATGCCTAATATGATATAAATGCTATGTGACTCGTTGTTATATTGTATTGTTTAGGGAATCATGACAAGAAAAAAAGTCTGTATGTGCTCAGTACAGATGGAAGTTTTATTCGAATGTTTCCAACCTCCGGTTGCTTAAATCCACAGATGCAGAACCGGCAGATACGGAGGGCTAACTGTATTTATTTCTAGACTTCCTACCATGTAAGTATTTAGGTATTATTTAAATATTTTAAAAATAAATCTAGACTTCCCTCCAGTCTGCTGGCAGCCTAGGTTCCCTCGGGAGCTTCTCTATGTCCCAAATACATGTTCTGCAGCGCCCCACCACTAATGCTGACTTACTACCTCTTATTTTGCAGAACCACCTCTGTGCAGAAAAACAACCACTTTACTTTCCATTCTGCTGCCTGAATCAACCACATCCTCCTCACGTAGACCCCCAGCCTCCCATGGAGAGCTCAGGTCAGTGCAATGGGGGAAGAGGGTACAGCGAGCCCCGATACTCAGTGGGAAGAAGGCCCCTCCTGCAGGTGAGCATGATCCGGGCCGGCAGGGCCACCAGCACCCAGCTCGGCTGCAAGACCCCAATTCAGCTGCCCAAGTATGGGGACATCTTGAGAGATGGACAGCTACGCACTTGTACAAGGCCTCAGCTGCTTACAGGTCACTGAGCTGGACAATGGGAATGATGACAGAGGAGCATTGAAAAGTGCATCAAGGCATGACAAAAAATTGACAAATATTAACTCATTTGGCCTTTATAACAACCCCATAAAATGAGGATGATTATAACTCTCATTTTACATAAGGGGAAACTGAGGCATGGTGAGGGCAGGTGTTTCAGTCAGCATTCTCACCGCTGTGACCCAAAATACCTGATGACCACAACTTAGACAAAGGAAGATTTAGTTATTCATGGTTCTGGAGATTTCAGTCCATGTTAGACCTGCTTCCGAGCAGGAGCCAGGGCTGCAGGTCCTCAGGGTATCATGGTGGGGAGCAGAGAGAGAATGCGAGAGCTCATTATCAGCTCATGGTGGCAGGGGAGAGAGAAGAGCAGGGCACTGCAGCAGCCAGCAGGGGAAAACACTGTTCCTGGACATGGCCCCAGGGAGACCCCTCCCTGCCTCCAACATGGCTGTCTGCAGCCCGTGAGGTCTGGGGACATTTGAAAATCCACACTGTAACAGCAGACATTTTTCCCAGTGTCACATGGATACTGTATGATCAAAGCAGGATTTGAATCTAGCAATCTAGCTTCCACATCCACACTCTTAATGATTTCACAATGGGTTGTCTCATGCAGTGTCAGAAGGATTCTGTGATGTAGGGATATTACCATCATTATCTTGTTTTCCTGAAAGGGAAACTGAGGCTCAGAGAGGTCAGGTAATTTTCTCAAAGAAACACGGCTAATATGTGACAAAGCCAAGGCTGGAACCCAGGCTGGCTTGTTCCAAGCCCTGGACTCTTCACTCTGTGTCATTTCAGGACAAGGAGAGATGACCCTTCCAAATGTGTACCATCAAATGGTCACCCAGCAAGTCAAAGACCATTTCTAAGGATACTGGGCACAGACTATAATGACCTTGAAGATTCCTGTCCTGAAGAAGGAGATGGGACCCTCTAGGCAGAGAGAGCTACCCATGTACATTTATAGATAGATGATAGATAGATAGATAGATAGATAGATAGATAGATAGATAGATTTTGCAAAACAAGCTAACAAACAACAACAAAAATAAATTTTATTTAGCTGTCTTTTTTTTCTGCAGTGCTGGGGATTGAACCCAGGGCCTCCTACATGCTGGGAAGGCACTCTACCACTGAGCTGCAGTCCCCAGCCCTTTTTACATTTTATTTTGAGAGAGGGTCTCACCAAGTTGCCCAGGCTGGCCTTGAACCCATACTCCTCTTGCCTCAGCCTCCTGAATAGCTGGGATTACAGGTGTGTGCCACCTCCCAGCACCAGGACAGGCAGGTGCATTGCCAGGGAAGAGCTATCTTGGCACTATGACCTTCCTCCTTGATTCAGGGATGACTGTCCTCTGTGAGCTCTGAGCATCTTGTCACGTGACTCCCTCCTTGCCTAACAGATGAGTTCCCCAGCGTTCCAGGCAGACGGCCTAAGGCAGTGCCTCTCACTCTAGCTGCACACCAGAAACTCCTGGGGAGTTACTTAAAAGTCAGAGATTTGGCCCCACCTTCAGAGATCTGATTTAATGGGGGGGGGTGCTGTGCATTGTAAATGTTAGAGCTTTCCAGTGGCTCTAAGGTGCAGCCAAGTTTGGGAATTAGGGGAAAGGAGAACATGCTTGGGCCTAGGAAGGGATTTGCTCTGTCTAGGGCCACAGGGCATTGGAGGGCTGCACTTGCCATGTGCTGGGACAGATGTGAATGGCCCAAAATTGAACATAACAATCTAGCTTGTTCTGACCGTGGTACCATACTCTGGGGTCCTGCCATGGTTGGTATCTTGTTGGCCTTTCTTCTCCTACTCCCCACCCCTCATCCCCGCATTGTCTCTCTAGCTGTAAAAACGCCTATGAGAGACCTGGGAAGCTTTTTTCAGGCAGCTTTATCGGGGCTGTTTATTTCTGCATTGCAAACCCAAGTGCACATGGATAAACATGCACACTGCCTTACCCACGTATATCCTCTTCTCTCTTTTCCTAGTAAGCAGGAAAAGGGTCCCAGGTGAAAGGGCAGCTTTAGAGGAAAAGCATGTGACTGAGCAAGGTCTGCTTTCAGCAGCTGTGTGGCTTCGAGTAAGTCACATGTTCCCCGCTGAGCTTCATTTCCCATCTGTAAAATGGGAAGAGAAGCCCTGGATTTCCTCTGGGTATGAACTTTGGAGGTTGGAGAGGCAATATGGGACAAGGATAAGGGCTCCAGACCTGGAATCTATAAGACAGGGAGAATAGTATTTGTCCTGCCAAACCCACGGGGCTCTTGTTGGAATCAAATGAGACACACAGTGGAAGAGACTTTGTACATCCATGAGTCAGTCAGAGAATGCTAGCTGCTATAACAAATGGCCCCAAATATCAGAAGAGTAGTACTACAAGCCCTCATTATTTATTTTTCATTTTCATTTTTAATCTTGATAGTACTGGAGATTGAACCCAAGGGCATTCTACCTCTGAGCTACACCCCCAGATTTTGTGTGTGTGGTATTGGGGATTGAACCCAGGGGCCTTTTACCTCTGAGCTATACTCCATGCCCTGTTTTATTATTTTATTTTGAAACAGGGTCTCGTTAGGTTGCTGAGAGTCTCACTAAGTTGCCGAGACTGTCCTTGAACCTGTGATCCTCCTGTCTCAGCCTCCCAAGTACTGGGATTACAGGAGTGTGCCACCACACCCTGCTCAGATCCTCATTTTGCACTCACATTATGATCTACTCTGGGCTCCACACAGTCATTCAGGATCCGAGGCTTCTTCCCTCTTGTGGCATCATTATCTTCAACATATGTCCTCCCAGGTTACTGTGGAATGGAAACATTATGAAGGACAGTGCAGAGAATTCTATGACCAGGCCAGAAAGTGCCACACATCACTTCCACTGCATTCCATTGGTCAGAACTAGTCACATGGCTCCTCTCTGAATGCAGGGCAGTATGGGAAATGTAGTCTTCCTGTCTACCTACAATGAGAATGAAATTGGTTTGATAAACATAGAGCACTGTCCTGCTGTAGTTATGGAGTACTCTCTATCAGGAGCTATTTAAATGTTGCTAGTAACTGGGCGTGGTGGCACATGACTATAATCCCAGTACGTGGGAGGCTGAGACAAGAGATTACAAGTTCAAAGCCAACCTCAGCAATTCAGCAAGGTTCATGGCAACTTAGTAATACCCTTTCAAAATAAAAAGTAAAATAGGGCTAGGGGTGTAGTTCAGAAGTAGAATGCCCCTGGGTTCAATCCCAGCACCACAAAAAAGAAAATGTTGCTATTAATAGCTAATAGTAATATCCTGCATTCCTGGATGGAGGTGGCCCGGGTGACCTGTGTTGTGACATCCAAAGGCACAGAGTTTAGTGCTTAGCTGCTTCCATCTGAGCTTTGCCACCATCACTAAGCGATGCTCCAGTTAGCCCTGGCCTTGCCCATTACCCGAGCCCCATAACCCATGTGCCTTCACAGTCTTGAGAAATCCACCCTCCCACCCTTTAACAGCATCATCCTTCAGTCTCACCCTCTTTGGACAACCTAGTTTGATGGCTCAATTTGCTAGCTGGTGGTGGAAAACTCATGTGCCTCCAGGGTCCAGATAGAGGACGTGAACGAGTGAAACTGAAGGGTAGGCACTGTGAAGAAGGAGAGCAGCTGTCCCCAGCCCCTGCCGAGTGTCCCGTGTCCAAAGAACGCATGCCCGGGGTCAACAGATCTTCAGATTTTCAGAGATGCCAGCCACCCAAACTTTTATGCAAAAATCTCTTGAATCGTGTTTTAAAAGATGCTACACAAGCCCAGACAAAACTCATCTGCAAGCCAGATGTGGACCAAAGCCCACAAGTTTGCTCCGGCTGCCCAGACTTTCGAAAGCAAAGTTTATTTGAGATTGTCTCCCGGGGCTACTGGCAACTTCTCCATTTTTCTCTGAAGCATAAAAACATAACTCCCCTTGCAAAGCAGGGGAGCCTAGGCTCAGAAGACAAAGGCTTGGCTTCGCTTCTAATGAGGAGGAAGGGAGGAAGTCACAGTGGTCAAGGGTTGTAGATCTTTCCATGTGCTTCATGGCGAGAGAGGGAAAGGGAAAGAAGGAGAGAGAGAGAGAAGGAATGAAATAAAAATTTTTTAAAAAGGTCTGGGAAGCCAGGTGTGATGTTGCACACCTGTAATCCCAGTACTTGGGAGGTTGAGACAGGAGGATCACAGGTTGAGGTCAGCATCAACAACTTAGTGAGACCCTTAGCAACTTAGTGAGAACCTGTTTCAAACTAAAAAATAAAAGAGAGCTGGAGTGTAGCTTGGAGGTAGAATTCCCCTGGGTTCAATTCCAAAGAAAGAAAAAAGGAAGAAAGGAAGGGAGAGAGGAAGGGAGAAAAGAAGGAAGGAAAGAAGGAAGGAAGGAAGGGGAAGGGAAGGGAAGGGAAGCAGGCAACTGCAACTGGGGAGAAAGAGCAGGCTCAACTCAGAGTAAGGAAAGGACAGCTGGGGATTTACAGCCAATGAGCAGAATGAGGGGTCAGTGGATAGAAACTTTCTAAGAGGAGACAGCAGGAAGGAGGGGTTCTTGCTAAACCGACCTCACAGGATTCTTGCTAGAGGCAGGTCAAGTTCTTAAACATCAGAGGTGGGGAATGAAGATATCAAGGGTGGGGGATACTTTCTAAAGTGACTTAGCAGAATTCTTGCTAAAACTGGGCTGGGCAGACCAAAGACAGGACAGGGGTCAAGGAAGGCGGAGGCCTAGAAGAGAAGAGGGCTCAGAGGAGCCTGAGTCAAACAGAGTCCCTGTTACCACCTGTATGGTATTCATCTCACAGGTTTCTTTAAGTTGACTTTAAAATTTAGTTTTAGCCAGGCGTGGTGGCACAGGACTGTAATCCCAGTACTAGGGAGGCTGAAATAGAAGGATCACAGGTTCTCTGCCAGCCTCGGCAACTTGGCGAGGCCCTCTGCAACTTAGTGAGACTCTGTTTCAAAATAAAATAGGGCTGGGGGTGTAGCTTGGAGATAGAACACCCCTGGGTTCAGTCCCCAACAGCACACACAAATAAATAAATAAATTTTAGTTTCATGTATAGATTAAGGAACTAGTTATATATAGTTAAACTAGTTAAATAATTATATAGTTAAATAATATATAGTTAAACTAGTTAAATAATTATAAATATATATTTATATACTTATACACCCCCGCTACACCCCAGCCCTATTTTTTTATACTTTATTTTGAAACCAGGTCTCACGAAGTTGCGGAGGGCCTCACTAGGTAGAGAGAGAGAGAGAGAGAGACAGGGAGAGAGAGAGCTGAGGCTGGCTGCGAACACGGATCCTCCAGTCTCTGCCTCCCAAAGTACTGGGATTACAAGCGTGTGCCACCACGCCCGGCATATATTTCTAATACACATTAAAATGAGCACATTTCCAGGAGCAGTGGTGCACACCTGTAATCCCAGTACTTGGGAGGCTGAGACAGGACCATAGGTTCAAGGCCAGTGTGCAGTAACTTAGTGAGAATCTATTTCAAAATTAAAAATAAAAAAATTGGCTGGGGGTATAGCTCAGTGGTAGAGCGCTCCTGGGTTCAACCCCCAGTACCACTAAATAAATAAATTTTAAAAGTGCTTAGCTAGCTGGGCGTGGTGGTGCACGCTTGTAATACCAGTACTTTGGGAGGCGGAGACCGGAGGATCCGGGTTCGCAGCTAGCCTCAGCGCTCTCTCTGTCTCTCTCTCTGTCTCTCTCTCTCTCCTTAGTGAGGCCCTCCGCAACTTCGTGAGACCCAGTTTCAAAATAAAAAGTATAAAAAATAGGGCCGGGGGTGTAGCGCGGAGGTAGAACGCCCCTGCGTTCAATTCCCGGTACTGAAAAAAAAAAAGTGCTTAGCTATTCAAATTTTAAGATTGTTTGTGTACCACCTAAAATTGTCTTATGAGCCACCAGTGGTATACAGCCGTCCCCCATTTATCCACAAGGAACACATTCCAAAACCCCCAGTGGAGGCCTGAAACCACAGATAGTACCAAACCCTACATACAGTCCTATGTTTTATCCTACATGCCCGACAGCATTGCCACGTGGTACCATGTTTTATGCCGTGTCTCTCTTTTGCATCACTACCCTTATGTTTTGGGACCGATATTAAATAAAATAAGGGTTACTTGAACCCAAGCTCTGCCATAGTTGAACTGACAACCAAGACAGCTCCTAAGTGACTAACGGGTGGGTAGTGTATACAGTGTGGACACGCTGGACAAAGGGGGGATTCACGTCCCAGCAGGATGGTATGAGATTTCATCATGCTACTCAAAGCGGCAAGCAATGTAAAACTTGTCGATTGTTTCTTTCTGGAATTTTCCATTTAATATTTTGGGCCCCCAGTTGACCATGGGTAACCGAAACTGCAGAAAGCAAAAACTTAAATAAGGAGTAGGGGCATGCCATACATCCCGCACTTTGGGAAACACTGATTTTATAGAGAACACAGAATTGCCAATGGAAATGCTGTCTTCCAGCTGGCTGCCAGTTCTCGGTGGATTACTTTGGGACACCTCTTGAGGTTCACAGGCGGGCTAAAGACATTCTCAGGGGCATGGAGGTGGAGGCAGGAGTGAGGTCAGGTAGGCTGAGGTCCAAAGTGCCTGGCCTCAAAGTGCACCCCCTCCAGATGCAGAGCTGGACCTCCAGCGGAGCGTGCAGGCTGTGCTGCGGGAGCTCAGTGCCCAGGCCCCTGCCCTGCAGAGCAACCGCGGTAAGAGCCAGCAAGGCAGCCGCTTCTTCTGCTCCCCTTCCTCTCCCCTCCAGCTCTGACCCTGTGTTTGGGGGTCAGGCTCCCCGGCATGGAGCTCATGGGTAAGGGGCTTCCAACCAACTTCCTGCTGGAAATGCCTGGAGCATGGAGGGCCCAGAGGCTTCTCTGTTGCCTGGTGCAACCTTCCCAGCAGCTGTGGCAGAGTGCATTGGGGGTCTGCCCAGCTCTTTCTTCCCACCTTCCAAACAAAACCCCTCTCCAGGCCTGCAGAAACTCCAGAAGGCAGCCAGGGCGCACACCTGTAAACACTGGTGCTCTCTGATACACACACACACCTGTCCCCACTTTGTCCCCTCCCCTCACTTCTGCCCTGGAACTCACCATCCACAAAGGACTGTAGATCAGAATGACCCCACATGGGGCGAGCCCACCTGTGTGCACCGAGCCTGGTGCTGGCTGCAGGCCAAATGTGGCTGGTCAGAGTCACAGCCTGGGGCCTGGGGCTCAGGGTCCTGCTCAAAGGACTCTCCTCTAAGAATGCCTTCCCCTTCCCCCCACCTGGTCCCCTCTCTCCTGACTCAGGCATGTGGAGGTGGTCCCTGCACAAGAAGGTTGAGCGAGATCCTGGTAAGAGCCCAGCGCTGGTCCGCATTCTGCTCAGAGAGCTGGAGAAGGTGGGTTCTTGGGCTTTGGGGAGGCAGATAGGGACGAGAGGAAGAGAAGGGACCATCGGGCTGGGGGTTCAGACCCAGCAGCTCTGCATTCCCAAACTCTGAGCTACACCCCCAGCCCAATTTTTTTTTTTTTTTGCAGTTCTGGAGATTGAACCCAGGGGCCTTCTGCCTCCGAGCTACACCCCCAGCCCTATTTTTTTAATTCTTTTTTTTTTTTTTTTTTTTTTTGCTGTACTGGGGATTGAACCCAGGCATTCTACCTCTGAGTTACACCCCCAGCCCTATTTTTTATTCTTTATTTTGAAACAGCATCTCACTAAGTTATGGAGGGCCTCACTAAGTATCTGAGGCTAGCCACGAACCTGTGATCCTCCTGTCTCAGCCTCCCAAGTACTGGGATTACAAGCATGAGCCACCATGCCCAGCTTCTTTATTCTTTACTTTGAAACAGGGTCTCACTAAGTTACAGAGGCTTAAGTAGCTGAGGCTGGCCCCGAACCTGGATCCTCCAGTCTCAGCCTCCCAAGTACTGGGATTACTAGTGTGCGCCACCACACCCAGGTGTTTTTTTTAAACAGGGTCTCACTAAGTTGCTGAGAGCCTTGCTAAGTTGCTGAGGCTGGCTCTGAACTTGCCATCCTCCTATCTCAGCCTCCCAAGTGCTGGAATTACAGGTATGCACCACCACCCCCAGCTAGCAATATTTTCTTTACATCAACTCCCATTGTTTTACTTGAATTAATGTATCTCAAAAAGAAACCTCAAGTTGGAGGCCAGGCATGATGGCACAAGTTTGTAATCCCAGTACTTGGGAGGCTGAGACAGGAGGATCGCAGGTTCAAAGTCAGCCTTGGCAACTTAGCGAGGCCCTCCGCAACTTAGTGAGACCCTATTTCCAAATAAGAAATAAAATCAGGCTGGGGATATAACTTGGAAGTAGAATTCCTCTTGGTTCAATCCCCAGTACCCCCCCCAAAAGAAACCTCAAGTTGGACATGGTGGTGCACATGCATAATCTCAGCAACTCAGGAGGCTGAGGTGGGAGGATCACAAGTTCAAGGCCAGCCTGCGTAATTTACTCTGTGTCAAAGTAAAAAAAATAAAAAGGGCTGGGGGTGTAGCTCAGTGGTAGAGCATCCCTGGGTTCAATTCCCAGTATAAGAAAGAGAGAGAGAGAGAGAGAGAGAGAGAGAGAGAGAGAATGAGAGCAAGAGAGAGAGAGAGAAAAAAAAAGATGGAGGAAGAGAGAGAAAGACAGAGAGGGAGGGAGGGAGGGAGGGAAACTAACTCCATAACATAAATTGAAAACCTGCATCACTCATCAGAAACAGAGGTACCTCGAAACTTACGTGTATATAACCACTAAAGTTTTTCAAAATGATCCTCGTATCACCTAAAATTATCTTCCATACTACTCTGCAATCTGCTTGTTACTGGGAACTGCTGCCCTCAAGGGAGTCTCCAAGCTGGGGACATGCTTGTCACTTTGCTTTGACACCTGCGCTGAGTCCATGCCACCCCTCCCCACCGAGTCCCCTGCACCCACAGGGGGGCTCCCACACCTCTGCTCCCTCCTCTGTCCCTTCTCCCTCCTCTGGGCACAGTGGGATCACATTCTGGCCCTCCTGCCCACCCCAGCCCACACGGCCTCCCGCTCAGACGCAGTGATCTGTCACGCAATCTCCTGTTTTGCAGGCCGAAAGTGAGGACCTCCGGCACGTCATCATCCCCTTGCTGCACACGCTGATGTACGTGCTCACTAAGGTGAGCTGGGGGCCGGGGTCAGGGGTCACGATGATGCATGTGTCATCAGGCTGGACACGGGCCTTCCTTCCCCCTTAGTGGACACCTAGCTTCTGCCAGGGCAAACCTAGAAAAACGCTTGGACTGCCCTGCTGGCTGCACACTGGTTTGTAAGCACCAGGCACACCCTTTCCCTCCCTCCCAGAGATAGAGGTGGAGAGGCAAGGGGAAGGTCGAGGCAGCATGGAGGGTGGCCCCGGAGCAGGAGCAGGCCCTTGGGCTTGTGCACATGTGCCGCAGCATGGATCTCTACATAGAGCGAGGACATGCGGGAAACAGTTTTTTTAATTAATTAATTATTTTATTTATTTATTTTTGTGGTACTGGGGATTGAACCCAGGGGCGTTCTACCTCTGAACTACACCCCCAGCCCTTTTTATTTTTTATTTTGAAACAGGGCCTAAGTTACTGAGGCTGGCCTTGAACCTGTGATCCTCCTGTTTCAGCCTCCCAAGTACTAGGATTACAGGTGTGCGCCACCAAGCCTGGCTGATTTTTTAATTTTTGAAACAGGGTCTCACTAAGTTGCTGAGGCTGGCCTGAAACCTGCGATCCTCCTGTCTCAGCCTCCCAAATACTGGGATTACAGGCGTGCACCACCATGCCTGTCTTGAAAACAATTTTTTAATGTCTTGGGAAAAGTAATAGAGAATTGTGTGTGGTCTCAGGGGCGGGAGCCAGTAATTAGGAAGAAGAGGAGCGGGAAGAGTCTGCCTGGGGTTGCTGGAGTGGCTGGGATCAGGGTGGGGCTTGGCTCGGCCAGGCAGAGGCACAGTAAGGAAAAGGAGGAAGGAGAGGAGGAGGGACCTCCAGGCATTGTGCAGTATCATATTGCAAGGAGGAACAAGAGACTCCAGGAGTAGCTCCTTGGTTTGGAGCCTGGAGAAGCGCAGAAATGCGCTGCAGAAGGCTGGGAGGGGAGGGGACCTGCAGAAGGCTGGGAGGGGAGGGGACCTGCAGAAGGCTGGGAGGGGAGGGGACCTGCAGAAGGCTGGGAGGGGAGGGGACCTGCAGAAGGCTGGGAGGGGAGGGGACCTGCAGAAGGCTGGGAGGGGAGCGGACCTGCAGAAGGCTGGGAGGGGAGCGACCTGCTGTCAGCGTGAGATGTGGTGGGCTTCTCTCTTGGATTGCTGGAGCAGGAGTCTTGCATACGCTGGGAGAAGTCTTGCATATGGCTGGAAGGTGTGGACTTGGGAGAGAGCTGTGAGCTGAGTCTGGCTGGCAGGCCCAACCTTCCTCCTTTCCCACCCACCCCTACCCCACCCAGGACCCTTCATGCCCTAGGGCTCTGGGCACCCCAACTCCTCCCTCTCTCCTAGGCCACGGGCATCACAGAGGAGCTCTACCAGAGAACCTACACCTTCTGCACCAGGCTACTGACCCTGCCCACCCCCTACTGCACAGTTGCCCTGGACTGCGCCATCAGGCTGAAAACAGAGACGGCTGTCCCGGGTAAGAGCCGCGCATCCTCGTCTCCCCAGCTGCAACACCAGCACCGCCCAATGTCTGCCCCTTTTCTCCAGGATGCCAGGGAGCTCAAAAGTCTCAGCACCTACCACAGGAAGGTGGGAAGTGGGAGGCAGAGAGGCAGAGAGGCAGGTGGGCTGACGGACGTGCTCTGGTTTGCAGGAACACTGTACCAAAGGACGATCATTGCCGAACAGAACTTGATGAGCGAACTGTATCCCTACCAGGAGCGGTGAGTGGCCCCAGAACGGCGGCTGCCTTCAGCCCCTTGAGGTGCGGGGACCGCGTGACTGCTCACTAGCAGGAGGACAGAAGAGGAGGCTGGATCGAGGAGAGTGCTGGCGGGGCTTTGCAGCCACGACGCTTGTCCTGCAGTGAAGCGTGGGAGACCATTGGCAGGGGGAAGGATAGGTCTCTCTTCTCGGGCTGGATTCAGAGCTCCCCTGCCCACATACAGAGGGTGCGCGCGGCCTGGGGGACCACTCTGCATTCCTGCTTCGCCTCTCCATTCTGCCCTTGGCCACAATGCAGCAGCAAAACAACCAGACAGACCGAGGCTGCTCCAGAGTAACGCCAAGGGCGGAGGCCACCATCACGCAGTGAAATCTGCGCATGCCCAGCACTCTAGATGCGGTGCAGGAACGCCCTCCGCTCGTGCAGGGGACGGCTATGAGGCTCAGGCGCAGGCCTCCCTCCGCTGCAGGCGCCTCCCCCGGCGTGGCACTGAGAGGTGCAGCTTGAGTTCGAGGCTTGGGGAGCTGTGTTAGGAAGGGTGCGGGGAGATGAAGGAAGGGGTCCAGCGGGGGTGACACAGTTGAGGAGGAGGAGAGTGAGTGAGGTTGTTTTCTGGGGCAATAAGAGTGGTGATAGAAGATGGGGTCTGTTTAGCATTCAGAGCTCCAGTTCTGGCAGGAAGGACTTAGGGTCCCTCCTAGAGGATGACAAGGGTCACTGGGCCAGGATGCTAAGGGAAGGAGCAGGATTTATGCTGGAAGCTCCATAGACACAGGACCAGGCCCCCGTCCCTGTATGACAACAGTGGACTACTGCTAAGGGGACTGGAGCCACCCCTGTCGAAGGACTGTGCGTGCCCCTATTTGCCACAGTCCCCACCACTCCGTATTGTCATCCCACCTATAGACTTTTGCATTTGAAGCTCTTCTTTGAAGAGGAATTAGTAACTGGGGGGGTGTCTAAAAGCTTTGAGGGTGCCCATCCAGTGGCCCCTCTCCACGTTGTCACCTTCATCGGTCCTGGCCCTCCTTCCACCCCTGCCCTCAGAGTGTTCCTCTTCGTGGATCCGGAGCTGGTGTCTGCCTCCGTGTGCAGCGCCCTGCTGCTGGAGCTGGAGGCAGCCCAGGTGCAGCAGACTCCGGAGGCCTGCATGCGCCACGTGGTCTCCCACGCTCTGCAGGCCGCGCTGGGGGAGGCCTGCCACGCGGGCGCTCTGCACAGGAAGCTGCAGGTAACCGACGTCCAGGCCCTGCCCGTCCACGCCAGTCACTCACTCTGCCCGTCCTGCTTCTGTTTCATCCCTCCCCCCTCCCCGGAAATCAATAATTAATACATGCTTACTAAGGAAAATCTGAAAAATGCAGATAAGGGAAAGAAGAAAATAAAAACCATTCATAACCCCTCCACCCAGAAATAACAGCAATGAACATTTTGGTATGTTTCCTTAATAATAATGGCAATAATTATAACAGCCACTGTTTGTGGTCTGTGTATTGTGTTAAACACTTTGTATCTATTACATTTTGTATCTCCCCACAATATTGCGAAATGGATACAATTATCATCTACATTTGTAGATGGGGACACTAATGCAGAGAAGTTGAACATCTCCTGATCTCAGGGTACAAAGGCACTGAGCCAGGATTTGAACCCTGATCTTAGATTCAAGCTTAGTTGTGTTCAAATGCCTTCCAGCCCCATCCCACTCCTTTTTAACATATCAAGATATCAAACTCTGCAAGTTCTATATAATACACATGTGTGTATGCATATATGTATTTATATTCCCATGCTACTGGAAATACGACATGTGGAAATGTTTTCCTTGGGAAATATGGACTTCTAATGGTTGCACAATATTCTCTTCCATGCATACGTTGTTTATTGAACTCTGGGCTGTCCGTGGCCCTGAAGGCTTGGGGTGGGTGGGTGCTGAGCTGGGACTCAGGTCTGATATCCCTCCCCGCAGGCTTGTCCCCGCCGCGTCCTAGAGCGCTACTTCCACGCGGTGGTGGCAGCCGTGGAGCAGATGGCCAACGAGGCCAGCCCGAACCGTGCAGGACACATGGAGAGACTGGAGGAGATTTACTGCTCGCTGCTGGGGCCGGCGGCGGCCACGAGGAGGCGCTGCGGCGGTAAGCGGCAGAGCAGTGCAGTTCCTGCCCGGAGCCAGCGGGATTTAGGAGGGTGGGATAGCCTAGGGGCCTAGGGAAGGAGAGCACAGGCCTAGGGAAGGAGAGCATAGCCCTGGGACTTAGCAGGACCACGCCTGTGATCCCAGTACTTGGGAGGCTGAGACGGGAGGATATCAGGTTCGCAGCCAGCCTCAGCAACTCAGCGAGACTCTCAGCAACCTAGCAAGCCCCTGTTTCAAAACAAAAAATTTAAAAAGGGCTGGGGGTATAGCTCGGAGGTAGAAAGTCCCTGGGTTCAATCCCCAGTACCAGAAAAAAAAAAAAAAAAAGAATGGGAGAAAAAAAATGGGCGTGATGATGCATGCCTGTAATCCCAGTACTTGGGAGGCTGAGACAGGAAGAGCACAGGTTCCAGGCCAGCCTTAGCAACTCAGCGATACTCAGCAACCTAGCAAGCCCCTGTTTCAAAATATAAAGTAAAAAGGGCTGGGGGGGGGGTAGTTCCGAGGCAGAATGCCTCTGGGCTCAATCACCAGTACCAAAACAAAAACAAAAACAAAACGGGGGAGGGTGGGGGTGGGAAAAGAGGGTGGAAAAGACTGTGAAGGGCCCTAAGGCCGAGCTCAGAAGTTTGCAGGAAGCAGGGAGCCCCTGAACATCCTGGGCAGGGAGGCCACAGCCGCAGTGTTGGGCCCTGGACCAGCTGCTAGTGGCAGAGATGGAAAAGCAGCTCCGCGAGTCAGAGGGGGCCAGCAAGAGTGGGCCAGGGCAGAGGAGAGGCCTGCAGCCCTGCCCTCCGCGGTCCCCACAGCCTGTCCTTTCTTCAGGTGACGCTCTGCAAGACCGGCCGCCAAGCATCCCCCTGCCCAGCCCCCACATCACCTTCCACCTGTGGACCGACCAGGAGCAGCTGTGTAGGTGCCGTTCCTCTGCCCTGCCCTGCGGGGAGCTGGCTGGGGCGGCAGTGTACACCAGTGCGTGTGTGTGTGTGTGTGTGTGCGCGCGCGTATGTGTTCATGAATGTGTCTTTGTGTCTGTGCATGTCCATGCATGTGTCTGTATGTCTGTCTGTTCTTCCCCAACTTGTTGCGCTCATCTGGAAGAAGGACACAGTCTCTCTCTGTTGGAATAGCTCAGTGCACTGGTCAGTGATCTCATAGAACATGTCACCAGGCCATGCTGATGCCAACAACGTCCCCAAGCGGGAGGCCAGCAGGAAACGTTAGGGCTCCCAGAGATGGAGGGGCGTCCAGAGCGACCCGCCTGGACGGGTCGCTGGAGGAGATTTACTTCCGCTGGACTTCCGCTCCACTCTGCTGTCCCTCCCGCCCTCCTGGCTCTCCTCAAGCCGCCGGGCAGGGAGATTGGGCTCAAGTCCCGCCACTGTCTTTAGCGTGTGGCATCATGCTACACAGACTTGCTTCTCTTTCTGGACCTCAGTTTCCTTATGTGCAATAAAACAAAGGTGGACTAGAAACGCCTGGAAGTCTCCCCTGGATCTGATGGTCTGGTATCTGAGTCCCACGGGAACGACAGAGCGTGAGAGGCGGGGAGGCTCCAGGATCAGCTAAATGCGGAAGGTGATGGGTTAAGCTCATTTCTTTAGTGCAGGACTTCTCAGAGCCTTTAATGTTTGCTAATGGGACGCAACAAGAGGCAGCAGGAGTGTGCCGGGTTCCAGATCTTTGTTGACCACAGGACCTTTGTTGCTCTGTGGCTGAATGGTGTTTGAGAATCATGGAGCCCAGGCTTTTCTGGGGAGGGCCCTGTTGGCCTCAGGCACCTTCTCAGCCTTGCCGGTCCCCCTGTTCTCCCTCCCAGGGAAGGAGCTGGTGCTCTTCCTCCGCCCGCGGTCCCAGCTGCGCCTCAGCGCGGACCTGGAGGCCTTGGATCTGCAGGGCCTTGGGCCAGACCGCGACTTGGCCCGGGTGTCCTTGCTATCCACGGACAGCGGCATTGAGCGGGACCTCCCTTTGGGGGCCGATGAGCCGCCCACCCCCAGCACCCCTGAGATGGAGCATGCCAGCCTGCAGCGCAAAGGGGGTATCAAGAAGCGTGTGTGGCCCCCCGACTTCCTGTTGTCTAGCAGTTGGGATGGGCCCCCGGGGCTGCACCAGAGGACCGGCAGGCCCAATGGGGATGGGGAGCTGCTGCCCGGGGTCTCCCGGCTGCACACGGCCCGGGTGCTGGTGCTGGGCGATGACAGGATGCTGGGGCGCCTGGCGCAGGCCTACCACAGACTCAGGTAGGGCCCGTGCAGGGAGGTTGGGCTCACTCTGGGGTACGGTGGGCCTGGCATGGGCTGATGAAGGATCGGGGAGGGGCAGCAGAGAGTCAGGAGGAGAGGCCGGGGTGGGATGGGGACAAGCATGGCGCAGTCACCCTATGTGGCAGCAGTTGCAGACTGCTGTGTTCATGGCCGTGTATTTGTTAGCTCTACTCATCCTCATCAGGACCCTGATAGGGAGTCATGACTACACCCTGTTCACATAGAGAAAACAGAGGCTCAGAGAAATGGTGTAAATTGCCAAAAGTCAAGAGATAAGAAACAGCACAGTAGCACATGCCTGTAATCCCAGTACTTGGGAGGCTGAGACAAGAGGATCACAGGTTTGAGGACAGTCTCAGGAATTTAGCAAGACCCTCAGCGATTTAGTGAGACCTTGTTTCAAATCAAAATAGGGCTCAGAAGCCAGGTGTGGTGGCACATGCTTGTAATCCCAGTACTTTGGAGGCTGAACAGGAGGATCACAGGTTCAAAGCCACCCTCAGCAACTTAGTGAGGCCCTGTTTCCAAATAATAAAATAAAAAGGCCTGGGGTGTAGCTTGGAGGTAGAATGCCCTTGAGTTCAATCCCCAGTACCACAAAAACAAAATAAAAATAAAAATAAAATAGGGCTCGGGATGTAGCTCAGTGGTAGAGCCCCTGGGTTCAATCCCCAGTACAAGGAAGAAAAAGGAAGGGAGGGAGGAAGGGAGGGAGGGAGAGAAACGGCAGAGTCAAATCTGTTTTTAATGCCAACCCTGCCCTTGCTCTAACCCAGTGTTTACTGTGTTTCTCTACCTGTTGCCAGGAAACAGGAGACCCAGAAGTTCTGCCTCACCCCCAGACTCAGCCTGCAGCTCTACTACATCCCTGTGCTGGCCCCCCGAGGTGAGCTGAGTGGGGGGCGGAGGGGACGCTGGGGAAGGAGCGTGGGGAGGGAGGCAGGGGCAGGGCCGGCGGGCAGAGGCACACCTGCGGCCTGGCATCCCTTGGCTCCGGGACCAGGATCACCAGCCTCAGAATGCAGAGCTGAGAGGGACACAGGGGTCTTTGGGTTCAGAAACCACAGATGATAGTCCGGGGGCTCCATGTGGTCAGAGACTGGCTCTCTCACAGAGACAGCTTCCGTGGCTCTGTGCGTGTGTGCGTGTGTGTGTGTGTGTGTGTGTGTACAGGCGCGTGTGTATGTGCATGCACGCGTGTGTGTGTGTTGTTTTGTTTTTATTATTTATTTATTTATTTTTAACATGCTTTTATTGGTGCATTGTAGTCTCATATCACAATGAATATCAGTTTGATGTTAACATATATGCACACAGCTCTTAGTGCCCCCCCGCCTCCCCCACCCGTATGAAGTACCGAGAATGATGTTGGTATATTCTCACATGTACATATTGTTCATGGTAGTAATTCCACTGATTCGCTTCTTTCTTGCCCTTCCCCTTCCCTTGTACCACTTCCCTTGCCCCTCTGAGGATTCTCCATCATCAACCAGAGTCCCTTGTGTGTCCCCACTACTCCCTAGGTTGCACATATTAATGAAAACATATGTCCCTTCTTTTTTTATGATTGACTGATCTCGCTTAACATAATGTTCTCC
>PVJS01038861.1:0-19179 GCA_004027185.1 Glis glis
TGAAATTATTTCTTTGAAGAGGTTTCTTATACCCTTGGTCTGTGCTTCTAAACCTTCTTCAAGGCCTTTTATCCTTAGATTAGGACGCCTTGCGTTGTCTTGTATTTCTTGAATGGCCAGGGTGTGTTGTTGTAATATCTTCTGTATATCATTGACTGTGTTCTCAGTTTTGAATGAGCTGTCTTCCAGGAGTGATACCATATGTTCCATGTGGTCGAGCCTACTAGCGTTGGTTTCTATTGCAGTCTTTAATTCGTTTATTGATTCCTTCATTTCGTTCAGAGTTTCTTTCTGGTTCTTCCTTAGAGTCTCAACTTCCTCCTTCATCTCCTCTACGCTTGCTTTGAGGCCTTTCAACATTCTGAAGATCAAAATTCGGAATTCTCCATCTTGCATTTCCTGCAGGTCAGAGTCAGTGATCTCACTTGTTGATGCTTTGTGGATGTTTCCTGTTTCCTCACTGTTCTTCATTCTTGCATTTTCGGTGTTTTCCATTTTGTGTTTCTGTTGCCTTCGCATCATTTTCCTTTCTGTGTACGAGACCTTTTGATGGCTCCTGTGGTCCCAATTGGGTCAGTGTGCTGCAGGCTGTGGGTCCCTCTCGTCCGGTTGGCTGGGGCGTGGTACTGTGTCTGGAGAGCTACGCAGGGTCTGGAGCTCAGGTGTTGTCACGTGAGGAGCACTTCGAGGCGCGGTGTTGAGTGCGGGTACTGATGCATGGGTGATGGTGTCGGACGGTGCCCTGTTTCCCAGGCACAGGTGCTGGGGATGCACACGTGTTCCGGGTTTCGGGCAATGTCGCCGGAGGGTGCCCGGGCCCTGATGCGCTGTGCTGAGGATTTCAACGGGCCCGTGGGGGTTGCGGGCTCCAGGTATCGTGAGGGGTACCTAATGGTGCACAGGTTCTATGGCGTGGCACAGAGGATCGCGCGTGGGTCCCAGGGTGGAGCATGTGCTCCTAGATCTCAGATGTCAGCGCCAGGGTGTGTCCTGACTGAGAGACAACCCGGAGAGTGGCGCTGGTCTTGGGTGGCTACGCCGGAGGGTATCCAGGCTCTGAAGCGTAGCACAGAGGCTCCTGGCGCAGGGGCCGCCTAGGTGGCGCGGAGGCTGTCAGGGTTACGCCCAGGCCTGGCGCAGAGGCTGCCGAGGTGAGGCCACAGCTTGGGGTGGGCGCAGAGGCCGCCGAGGTGATGCTGAGGCTGCCGAGGTGGCGCGGTGTGGGGGGGTCCGAGGCCCGGGCAGGCGTAGAGGGTGTCAAGGTGGCGGGCGGGGACGCCGGGGTCTGGTACCTGGCGCGAGGGCCGCCGAGGTCGCGCAGGGACTGCCGGTGTGGCGCGCGGGCGGAGACGCCTGGGGGTGTCCGGTACCTGGCGTGGGGGCAGCCCGGCCCAGGTGGCTTGGGGCTGCCGGTGTGGCGCGCGGGCGGAGACGCCTGGGGGTGTCCGGTACCTGGCGCAGGGGCGGCCCGGCCCAGGAGGCTCAGGGGCTGCCGGTGTGGCGCGCGGGCGGAGACGCCTGGGGGTGTTCGGTACCTGGCTCGGGAGCGGCCCGGCCCAGGTGGCTTGGGGGCTGGCGGTGTGGCACACGCGGAGACGCCTGGGGCTATTTTTTTTATTTTGAAAGAGGGTCTCACTAATTTGCTGAGACTGGCCTTGAACCTGCAATCTTCCTGTCTCAGCCTCCCAAGTACTGGGATTAGCGGTGTGCGCCACTGCTCCTGGCTGGACATGTTTACATATTATCATTTGTATTTTTCTTTCCCAGTAATTTCTTACTGAAACAGCAGCATTATTTCAGGGCAGCAGCAGAACAAAGAAGACAATACTGGGTCTTTCATTTCCCAAACAGGCTCGCTCATTTCCTAGTCAACAGTTGTGAAAGTCAGGGCTTCCATTTGCCAAGGCTTTCAGTAACAAGAGTGTGGCTGGACTGGGAGCTGTGTTTTCTAAATTCCTAAAGCTGCCCTTTATTTTATTATATTATAGAATTTTATTGGTGCCATGTAATTACACATCCTAGTGAAATTCAAATGATACATTCATATATGCACACTACACCTCTTGGTGTGTTTCCCTCCTTAAATATCAAGAGTTAGAAGCTGGAGAACAGTTTTGCTATAAGCCATTGAGCATGAAAGAGAGAATCATTTCCCATGGGAAGGACAAACCTCTCCCAGTCTAGAAAGGGATAGAAGGGGAGGAAAAACAGGAGGGAGGAAGAAAGAGGTGAGCCTCAGAGTTGTGTACATAGGGCCCACTCAGCATCCTACTGGGGTCAAGACCCAGCAACATGGGCAGGGGTTCAGTGGAGATTTCCCTATGGGTTTGGTCATTTCAAAACAAAGGGGTCTGTGATCTAGGGTACTTTGGGGAGATGGTGTAATCAATAAGTTGGATCTGAGTTAGTCAACCTCCCTCCCCAGAAGATAACTCTCTTCCACTTGAGAGGGAAATGGAAGGTAGCTGAAGATAAACAAACATATTCGGGCCAGGTCTGAGAGGCTGTGAAGTGCATAACCCAGAGCCTGGGCGGGCTGGAGACTGCAACTGGATGTTAGAGGGTCAACAACCCCAGCTAGAGCTTAGGTCAAGTGAGGTTGGGAGATGGCCCATTACTACGTCCTACCCATGTTGGGAACCAAACGCCAGAGCATGCAGATGTGGATACCCTCAGCCAGTATAATTCTTGCCTTCTAGATTATTTTGGTCCAGAAACCAACCCTTTAGATTTAGGCATAAAAAAGGATTCAGAAACTGCTACCAATGAGTATCATGAGCTTAAGCACATAGACTTCAGCAAATCTGTTTTGTTTGCTTAAACATTGACTTGTTGGCTCTGAGTCATGTTCTATGAAAGTAAAGTGAATCCGAGAAATACTAAATGCTGTGTGTGTGTGTGTGTGTGTGTGTGTGTGTAAACTGTTCTCAAAGGGCCTATTGCTAGGTGAAGAAAAAGGCCATGTACAAATAAAAATACGTTAAAATTAATGCCTTTGACTAGCCTGAAAGAGGAAGAAGTAGCTCATGCATTCCACTCAGCTCTCGCACAGGAGCAGAATTCACACTCCCTCGGCTATGTTCTGTGCAGGATGAAGTATATCACCCTCCAACAGGAGAGTGCAGCTAATCCACCCCGTGAGTCTGAGTGCCAGCTTAAGCATTCTATATCATCCACAAAGGAGCCCATCATTTCCATAAATTCTCCCATGTCTACTCTGTACGCTAATTTTTCCCATCTTTCAGCAGCTTTCTTAAAGTCTACATCTTTTAATTTACTTACTGCATGGGGAGTTCTAGTGTAATATTTTCTCAGAAGCTTTCCAAGCTATTCCCATCCATCAACATGACGATACACAAAAAGAACCAAGGCTCTGTGTACAAGTGTCCTCCAGAATTTTCCCCCTGCTTCCACAGTTTAAATAAGCCAGCTGGTCCCAACCACCAACAGTAACAGGCATGCTTGGTACAAGCCCAATGTCACATTCAGGACATACTAAGTAATATTTTTTATAAAATATGTACTTGATTATTTATTCTTCTAATTGTAAGCTAAGAAAAACTGCTAGTCTTTCCCAGGGATACTTACATCTCTGTCTCCTTTCAGGTCCCCCCAGGAGATGCAAAGATTTGCTGCTTAGTATATAATAATCTAATTGTCACTTTTTTTTTTAATGGTACTGGGGCTCGGACCCAGGGCTTTGCACATGCTAGCAAGTAGTCTACCACAGAGCTACATGCCCCAAAACTTTTGTTTTGGCACATAGTCTCATTAAGTGACCCAGGCTAGCCTTGAACTTGCTATCCTCCTGCCTCAGGCAAGTGTTCTACCACTTAAGAGTACACCCAAATTTTTATTTTATTTTATTTTGATATAGGATCTCACTAAGTTGCCCAGGTAGGTCCTTGGACTTGTGATCCTCCTGCCACAGCCTCCCAAGTAGCGGGATTACAGGTGTATACCACTGCACCTGGCAGTGTATTCAACTTTTTATTTAATATGTCAATTAAACTGCACACCTAAACTCCCTTTTCCATCCTACCCCAGCCCTCAATCCAAAATCTGTTCCACCGTCAGCCTTGTACCTCAATAAATGAGCACTACACCCTTACACCCACTCACATCCCACAGACCTAGGAATCATACTTGTCCCCTTTCTCTTACATCCTTTCATCAACCCATCAACAATTCCTGTCCTTTGTTTGTAAAGCATATCTAGAATCTGGTTACCTCTCATCCCTACATCAATCCCAACCGGATCAAACCACCATCATCACTAACAAAGCTCGTTGCATTCACCTCCTAAAGCCCTTCCTGCTTCAGAAACCTGGACTTTCAAGTCTCCAAATAGCAGCAAGAGGGATTCTTCTAAAATTCAAGACAGATACTATCATATCTCTGATCAAAATAACACAATTTCAGCCATGAGTGGTGGCACACACCTGTAATCTCAGTACTTGGGAGGCTGGGACAGGAGGATCACAGGTACAAGGCCAGCCTCAGCAATTTAGCAAGACCCTGTTATAAAATAAAAAATAGAAAGGGTTGGGGGGTGTAGCTTGGGGATAGAATGCCCTTGGGCTCAATCCCCAGTACAAAAAAAAATTAATAATTGTAACACAATTTCTTCCTCCACTGTACATTGACAAAAATTGATTCTTTTCATATTTGAAGCTCTCATGAATAATGCTGCTACCAAGACCTATAGTTCTTAGTTATGTTAATGCGTAATTAGCAAATTAATATAAAACCTTTCTGAGCCTAATACTTTACCCTTTTATTAGAAGCTATAAAACTTCTCAGGAAAGAACTCCTTCCTCATTACTGTGCTACTGAATATCATGTTCATAAAATAACCAAATTTCCAAGTTGAGACACTTGGTTTGCATAACACAGCTGGTCATTGAGAAAGCACTAATCAACAGAGATGTTGAAGGCCAACCTAAAGTACTTAGTGATGTTGATGATAGTACAGATGTCCTCCCAATGCTGACCTAAGCCAAATCCTCCACATTCCATGCAGGGTGCTAGGGTCCAGTGGTAGATTTCTTTTTTAAAGCTGCAAGTTCTACTTTATTGTCCCTCAGTTCTCTACTCTTTTATGGAGCTTTCAACTACATTTCATGCATGTGACATCACTGCAAGCTCAGAGACACCTTGGATGAGGACAGGGAATAAATCAGACCTGCTTCTGTGGAAGGAAGCTGCACACTGCACATCTGAGCTATTTTGATAAATTTCTGGGGCTTTTAGTCTTAGTGCTTAGTTGCCAAGTTGGCCAAGAAGAGCATAGGCTGCTCTATCAGTATCATACAACTCTTTTTCAGCCTCCTTCATGATGGCTCCTGCCTGAAGCCCCTGATCCCTCCTCCCTTCACAGGCCAGCATGATCTGCCCAGAGTCAATCATATCTCTCAAGAATTCTTCTAGTAAGGGAGTCCTCCTCCTCTGTGGACTGGCCCAGCGGCCTGCCTTGCTTTGGGGCCTCCTCTCTCAACAGCCTTTACTTTTCATCAGCTTTACCAGATCCTTGTGGTTCATCTCATTCATGATGCTGCTTCTCAACTTCTAGTAGCTCGTGTGGATCCTCCTGCTGGGAACAGCCTTCAGCCCCATTCACTGCCTGGTTTACTCTAGACTCAACTAACAAGGGGGTCACCGACCAGGAGGCCTTCCCTGTCTACTCTTACATAAGTATCCCTCCGAATCCAAGGCTCAGTCAAGTGCCCTTCTTTAGTGCTCCCATTGTACTCAATGCAAACCTTTCTCATTGCACTCATCTCTGTACAAATGTCAGACTCTCTACTAACCTGTAAGTTCCCAGAACTCTGTTTAACACATAGTACATTATCTAACACATAAGGGGTGGTAAGGGCCCACATAATAAGGGTTCCATTACTGCCTCTACCCTGTCCCCTAGAATAAGGGTCAGCTGGCCAGGCGTGATGGTACAGGCCTGTAATTCCAGTAACTGGGAGGCTGAAACAGGAGGATAACAGGTTCAAGGACAGCCTCAGCAAGAAGCGAGACTCTCAGCAACCTAGTGAGACACTGTTTCAAAACAAAAAATAAAAAGAGCTGGGGGTATAGCTTAGAGGTAGAATGCCCCTGGCTTCGACCCCCAGCACCAAGAAAGAACAAAAAAGGTCAGCAAACAATGGCTCACTGGCTACATACAACCTGCTGCTACCTATTTCTGTAAAGGCTGTGAGCCAGGAATATTTCTTATACTTGTAAACAAAAGCTGAAAGAAGAGCGATATTGTATGATGTGAAAATTATATGAAATTCAAATTTCATTGTCCATAAAGTTTGTTGAAGGATTACTCATTCATTCATTTATATGTATTTATATACTGACTATGCCAACTTTTACATTGTAATAGCTGAGTTGAGTAGTTAGAACAGAGATTAAATGGTCCCCAAAGCCTACAATATTGACTATTCAGCCTTGCCAAGTGACACCCACCTGCAATCCCAGTAGGAGGTTGAGACAGGAGGACAAAGGTTCAAAGCCAGCCTCAGCAACTTAGTGGGACCCTATTTCAAAATAAAAAATAAAATAGGGCTGGGGTTGTAGCTCAGAGGTAGAATGCCCCTGGGTTCAATCCCCAGTACCAAAAACAAAACAAACAAACAAAAAACCATATTTACATATTTTTCCAGCTATTTACAGAAAAAATTTCCCACCCCTCCTCTTGAATTTCAATTCATCTGCTTCCCATTATCCAAGTCAGATATCCAGTTCAAGAGCACTTTGAACTTATACGGGGGATTCAACAGAAGTTCAAACTAAGGAGTTTCAATGAAGACTGAAAGTGAGAGTGGGAAGTCACAATTCAGCTGGAAACAGAAATGTTGCTCAAGATCAAGCTGTACCCAGAAGCAGTGCAGCCGGGGCCACTGAGGATGCAGTCAGCCTGCAAGGACTCATTTGCTACCTATTGGAACTTTTTAATTGGAGAATCTGCTAAAAATGACAAATAATTAGATAATTCTACCTCTCAAACATGATTAGAATTCTAGTCTTATACCTCTAAACACAGAAAAAGTAGCTTTGTGTACTGGCAGCTACCTTATTTTAGATGTCTTTATAGATTCTAATTTCAACTAAGTAAAAAGTAGTTTGTACTGAATTGACAGGCAAATGATCAAAACTGACTCAGCTCATGTGAATCTTGTTATGTTGATCAAAGAAGAAGACTAAATGTACTTAAAATAGGCATAACATTTGTGTGCCAAGAATTCGGGCTGCACCAAAGAGCTTGGACTGTAGGGAGCCATAATCATACAAGGTTCATGAAAGCAGAAAAAATAAAAGTTTGTCTCAATTCCCTTCAACAATCATTTTTTTCTTTCTTTTTATTTTTTTACCCCTTTGGTACTGCAGATTGAACTTGGGGGCATTCTACCTCCAAGCCACACACACCTCTAGCCCTATTTTATTTTTTATTTTGAAACAGGGTCTCCCTAAGTTGCTAAGACTGGCCTTGAACCTGTGATCCTCCTGTCTCAGCCTCTCAAGTATTGGGATTACAGGCATGTGCCATGAGGCCTGGCTCAACAATCATTTCTTAAGCATCAATATGAGTACCAGGCGGAGATGCTGAGAAGGGTGAATAAATCGCAGTCCTTTCTCCAAATTCAATCTAATGAGGGAGAGAGATGTGAAACCCAATAGGTAAGATTCAAATTGAGAAAGGACTAAAGTTGACTACCAAACAGTATGGAAAGAGGGATAAATGACAGATCTGGCAGAGGGACAAGAGGACCTTCATGACAAAGACAACGCCAGACTTGAGGTTTTTGTTTTGTTTTGTTTTTATGGTACTGAAGATTGAACCCAGGGGCATTCTACCTCTGAGCTACATCCCCAACCCTTTTATTTATTTTGAAGCAGGGTCTCACTAAATTGCTAAGGCCTTACTAACTTGCTGAGGCTGGCTTCCAACCTGTGATCCTCCTGTCTCAGCTTCCCACATACTGGGATTACAGGTGTGCGCCACCATGCCTGACACTCAGATTTGAGTTTTAAACAATGAAAAGGACTGAAAGAGAATAGGCAAAGAAACAGTAAGCCATTTAGGGAACCACGAGTAGCTAAGTATCACTAGAGCATGAAGATTCTGAGGGATCAAAGTGCTGAATTGACTTTAAGATCAACTTGAAGAAAGCTCCAACAAAGGAATAAGTTCAAAGCCCTGTGAGGGCTGAGAACCTAAGAGGTAACTGCAATGATAAAAAAGGGGTTCCAATATCTTCCTAAAAGTTCATGAAAACATATTCTTGTTCCAAGAATGAAAGCATTTCACGGGCAAAGTGGAAACCACAGTTTACATCAGAAGGACCAAGCAACATTTGTTTGAGAACCACTACTCTTATTGTTTTGAACACAAAACTACACTGTTTCCTTAGTGTGTGCTCAGCACTGGAAGTTACCAACACAAGTGACTGGCCGGATCATAACTGCCTCACAATACCTTAAAAAGATCTTGCTAATTTTGTCTGTTTGAGAATTGTTACAGGGCTGAAATCAATTTGGAGAAATTTCAACCCAAAGGAAATCCTTTGGAAAGAATCTGGATGATGCAAAATGGAAACTTGGAGAAGAATGAATGTCTCTGATGGTAGTCTACCTAGCAAGACAGTAGTGCTCTGGTCTCTGGCAGAGTCCGCTGCACTGTGCCCACACACAGAGGTTGCTGAAGTCTCAGTTGAGCTCCCAAATGACTCTAATTGCCTCAGTGGGTTCCCTTCATCCATTTCCTACTCAGCATTGGATGACACACATTGTACACTGAATCCTATAATCACTCAATCCTGCTCCCCTTGTTGTGACTTATCTTAAGAGCTCTCTAATTGTGTAAGCATAATCTTGCTGACTAGTATTTTCTATTGACTACCTAAAACGTAAGTCAAAGATGGAGCAGGGCAGGCCCTGCAGTATTATGTTGCAAGTAAGGTACATTCCGTGTTTTCCCTCTTCTGTCTCTCAACACTGGGCTCCTTCCAGCTGCCCTTAAAGAACCTGTCACTGAGCTGGCAGCACAGCTTTGAAATGTGCCTGCTCATACTTTGGTTCTGTGCCCATCACTGGGGTCCACTGGCTCCAAACAGACCTGACAAATTAATCACTGAATGTGCAATACAAAAAGGCTCAATGGCCACTCCCAGGGAACATAATTTCAACTACACCTTTTGTGAGCAGCATGCGCACCCACCCTCCACTCTTGCCCATCTGATTCTCTCAGACACAGGAGGAGGAGGAAGGCTCAGCCTCCCAGGTAGTTGGTACTACAGACATGAGCCATGATGCCAAGCTAGGAAGAGCATTTTGAACATCTCAAGTTATGTAGCATAGAATTCCTTCTTTCATAGACAGATCCTGGATATGAAGCTGTTTTGTAAAAATGAAAATTTAAACCAGGCATGATGGCGCACACTTGTAATCCCAGTACTTGGGAGGCTGAGACAGAAGAATCACAGGTTCAAGGACAGCCTCAGCAAGTAGTGAAACTCTCATCAACCTAGTGAAACCCTGTTTCAAAATAAAAATAAAATAGGGCTGGGGGTGGAGCTATCAGGTAGAATGATCCTGGGCTCAATCCCCAGTACCACAAAAATAAGAAAAAAAGAAAGAAAATTTAATCAGCTTCAAGGGACAAAAATAAATTTCAAAAAGTAATTCATAAAATGGCACCATTCATTTTCAGCTCAGGACCAACAACTGGTGTTTGCACCAGTTTTTCAAGGTCAGATTGACCTTGGATGAGAACTGTTATTAACCACTGAACTTCCATGCTAATTTGAATGACAGAATTCGTCACTTTGGTTGGATAATCCGAAATGTCAGCCAGCAGTCACTCTTGAACTTACAGGAAAATTAATTAGTTCCAACAGACAGCTATGCTAATGGAGATGATAATTACTCTCACTGAGTGGTTTGCTTGTGTTGACAGAAAGAAATACTAATATGAACCAATCACATCCCACTTAATCCTTGGAAGGACAAGAGTAAACTACTGCTGCTGAAAGTTAACATGATTCTTTGTTTTTCTAAATATTCAGGACAATTAAATACCTTTAATACTTCAGAAAAGATGTGAATGTCTAAATCATTGCAGATGTAACTTTCTGGTTCAGAAGGACTTGAATTATTCACTTTCTTAATTGAAGCAAAGTAGTTAAATAAGTGAACCATTACGTCTGCAGAAAAACTTTTTTATTATCAGTCAAGAGATGTGCAACTGGCACCATCTCTCTGTGATTCAAATTCTGATTTTGGATTCATACTGATCAATACAGAAGATCTGGATCTTGGTTTTGCAGAAAAGATGACCTTTTAAGCCTCAACTAGCATTTGGGTGTGTAACAGCAAGCTTTACAGGAATCTATTTCCTAAGGAGAACAGACATCAAGAGTGAGAAGAGGGCTGGGCTAGGGTAGGACTTCATGCTCAGTCTGAACAGTGAACACAAAAACTTGAGACACGCAATCAACCATACAAATAAAATCCCTGCCCTGGGCCAACCATAAATGACTCCCCATCCGTGTTTATGTTGTCTTAATTAATGCAGCAAAGTAATGGACTGACATTTTCCAAGTATTTCTAAATCACAAAGAAACTACAAAAATCATGAAAGGGGAATAAGGGGACTGTAGCAAACACACATGGTTGGTACAGCCTGCCTTTCATCTCTCTCTTTTTTTTAATTAGTGCATTGTAATTTTACATCATATTGGGGGTACAGTGTGTTAGGAGAATACATGCAAAGCCTCTTGTTGCCATCCCTACTGGGTCCCCCCTTCACCCCACATGTTTTTGAGATTGGAATTGGCAATTTTGAATAAGTTCATAGCATTATTTCTACTATTGCATTCTTTATGACTTTGCCCCCCCCTTCCCTAATCACTCTTGGTCACTCCCCTGGAGTCTCTGCTCATCTATCTGATGCTGCCCTTATTGCCAAATATCTCTCTAGCTTCCACATATAAGAGAGAATATACATCTACTTCTTCTTTGGGACTGGGTGTACTCAATTAGCATAACATTCTCGAGTTCCATCCATTTTCCTGCAAATGGTGTAATTTTGTTCTTCTTTATGGCTGAGTAAAATTCCATTGTGTATATATACCAAAGTTTTGTGATGCGTTCATACACTGATGGGCACCTAGGCTGGTTCCATAATTTGGCCATTGTAAATTGTGCTGCTATGAACATGGATATGCAAGTATGATTATAATATTCTGATTTAATTTCCTTTGGGAAGATGCCCAAGAGCGCTATCCCTGGGTCATATGGCATTCCATTCCCAAACTTCTCAGAAACCTCCACACTGATTTCCAAAGCAGAGAAAGGACTAATATCTAGAATATACAAAGAGCTTAAAAAGCTTAACACTAAAAAACCCCAAAAAATCCAATTAAAAAATTGGCAACTGGACTGAATAGACACTTTTCAAAAGAAGAAATGCAAATGGCAAACAAATATATGAAAAAATGTTCATTATCTTTAGCAATCAGGGAAATGCAAATCAAAAGTACACTGAGATTCCATCTCACTCCAGTTAGGATGGCAATCATCAAGAACACAAATAATAATAAATGCTGGAGAGGATGTGGGGAAACTGGAACCCTATTACACTGTCGGTGGGACTGCCTTTCATCTCTTCTAATTATCACATTCACTGCCTGTAGTTTAGGGAGAACATGCCCCACATGCTTTATACCTTCTTTGGCTGGACAATGGAGCAAAGTCTTAATAGATTATTCCCTCAACTTTTGCCAGAGCTGATAAGAAAAAGACCTTCCATCTTCTGGGACTCTGAGTTCTCAGATATGCAGAAGACTAGAAACACTCCAGCAGTGCTTGGTAGGGCTGAAGAGAGCTTTGATGATACAGGCAGCTCCTGGATCCAACAGCTGCTTCAGCAAGAGGCAGCTCCTGGGCTTTCCCACTTAATGAAACTTTTCTTAGCTAGTTAGGAGTTTGGGAGATTGCCACATGTAAGTGAAAGTACTGGCCATCTTCTATGGCAAATAGGAAGAGATGCAATGGAGGACAAGGGATGGAAACTTTTAAGACAGAAGTTATTCCACCATATTCTCCTGAGACTTGTAGTTCATCACGGTGGACCCTTGCCTATCTATCCTCTTCATTTAGCATCATCAAGCCAGAATAAAGTGGGAAATGGCAGGAACATTACACAAATAGTAGGCGTAACATACAACCATAGCCAGGACCTTCCAGCAACCAGGTCAAAGGATCAGAGACACCAGCAATCACAAAAAAGCAAGCAGGGACGACACTGGACACAAAGATGTTGGAAAAGGGACGGTTCAGGTCCCCTGCAAATAAAGGTGGCCTTTACCCCAACTCATTGCTGACTCAACTGAGACATCCTTCATGTCCTTGTTCAACTCCCTTTCTTCTCTGCTGGGCTTCAATTGGCTAAGCACTATTTAAGGTGACACACCACAGGGTTTTTTTCTTTGGGAAATTTAATTCCACTCTCTTTCTACAACTCTCTTTCTTTCTTTCCTTCCCGCCTCCCTCCTTCCATCCCTCCCCCCTTTTTCCCTCTTTCTAGCCTTCCCCATAAAAGCCTTATATTGCTAAACATCAGTCACATCTTCCTTACAAACTTCTCAGAAAAAAAAAAAAAACAGGCCCAGATTGTATGACATGCAGGGCTTCCCAACCTTTCATCAAGTCAGAGCCTCTTCCCTCGCTCCCTACCACACTCCTCCTCTTCTCTCTTTTGAGCTGTAATTTATGAACTGACTTCTTTTCAAAGACAATCTGCTATGTGTATTTCATCACTTCAAGCCTCTTCATCTTAATCTCATTGCTACAGGGTGATTGTTTGCTCCACTCCAGAACATTCTTAAAACTATTAGATTAACCTCTGAAAAATACAGACTTATAAAGGAAGTGCTGACGTACCAAAATTAAAGTGAGGTGAACATGTCATTAAAACGTCTCCTGACAAAATACCAAAAGATACACACACAGTGCATTACAAAGTCAAATCAGCCAAATCAAAAGATATTGCTTCCTGAGAGTCAAATTAAAAAGCAAGTCTACCAAAAAAAGAAGCCAGTGGGTTTGCATGACAAGGCTGGCCATTATCTCCATAGGAACAAGGCTGGAAAACACAAGTAGAAATGCTGAAGCCTTTGCAGTTTGCAACATAAAATTCACCAGAATATCTAATCTTTTTATAAGACCCTTAAGTAGGTCATAGCAAGCTCAGAAAATTTTGACAGTAAGAAAAGTGTGATGGGTAACAACATGTACATCATCTTGGAGGAAAAGTGTTTTGTTATTCTGACCAAACATCAGCTGCATTAAAATTATGAAATATTTAGGAAGAGGGCATACAAAAATATCTTCTCAAACACAGAAACTAAAAGAAGTTCTGTACCATCCTCAACTAAAATGCTGATAACTAATTAAGTTCAGGGTGCTGCTTCCTTTAAGTTGGAAATCCTAAGAGAATGGTTACAAACTCTGAATATAATTAAGAAGTTGAGCTGGGCGTGGTGGTGTACGCTTATAATCCCAGTACTTGGGAGGCGAAGACCGGAGGATCTGGGTTCGCGGCCAGCCTCAGCTACTTAGTGAGGCCCTCCGCAATTTAGTGAGACCCTGTTTCCAAATAAAGAATAAAAAAAATAGGGCATTCAGAGGTAGAATGCCCTGGGTTCAATCCCCAGTACCGCAAAAAAAAAAAAAGAAAAAGAAGTTGTCTATGTAAGTAAGATGATGATATTTATTTATTTATTTATTTATTTATTTATTTATTGTACTGGGAATTGAACCCAGAGGCATTCTATCTCCAAGCTACACCCCCCTTTTATATCTTATTTGGAAACAGGGTCTCACTAGGTTGCTGAGAGCCTCGCTAAGTTGCCAAGGCTGGCTTTGAAACTGTGATCCTCCTGTCTCAGCCTCCCAAGTACTGGGATTACAAGTGTGTGCCACCACACCCAGCTCAGATGATGAGATTTTTACAAAATCTTTCATGCACAGTACAGAGATGTCTCACATTGGCTGTTGTCCTTGGCTTCTGTTTCTAGAGCTGCGTGCTTTATTTTTCAAAAGAACCTTTGGTATTTTGGTGCTTCTTGTAAGGCACCAAAGAAGGACCTGTCTTATTCTGAATTCTCTCTACTATACTCACTGCAGTCAGATTCTTGTGCATTATGTGACTACCACATAAACCAGCAAATAAGGAGGCTGCTGAAAGGTACACTAGACCTTGTTTTCAGCCATACAACTGAGATCCTACATTACTCATTTTGTTGTCTTACTTCCTTCATTGCTTCACACCTTCCTAAAAAAGGGAGAGGGGAAGGGAAGAGGTGAAATAAGTATAAGACCTTTCATTCATAGCTTCAAATTAACATTTAAGTATCAATTCAATAATTTTCTCTAATATAATTTTGCTTTCCATAAGGACAAAACCATTCTAGTCTCTAAAAGAAAAAAAGTCCTTTTTTACAATATTCTGAAAGAATGGGGGGGGTGGAGGTACGGAAGCACTCCTTTAGGTAGCTTACCAATGTAAATAAAATAAAACTCATTGTAATCACTTCTAACTTCAATTGCTAAATATATCTGTGTATTTTAGCTGAAGTAAATCTGAGCAAGCAAACAATCCAGTGAGACATATTTCTAATTTTCCCCCAATTGTTTTATTGCACATATTCTGGAAAGCTCAATGTAAAGCAAATAATTCCCAGTGAAATACAATATACTGCCAGATAGATAAAACATAATTTTAAAATAGGCCAAACCTCTTCATCATTCTAGGCTAGAAAAAATGGGCTAACAAAAGCAGAAAGAAAAATGATCATTTCTCATTATCTACTGCTTGAGCGTTGAAGAGAAAGATGAAAAACAGCATAAAACTTAAGATTCATAAGTGGATTTTTCAATACTCCCAACTCCACCCTTCAAAACAAGGTAATAACAACCAAAAGGAAAAAGAAAAGAAAAAAATCAACCCTCTTCAGAGAGGGAAGCAGGAAAAGCCTTTTATTCTAATGGCACATGCTGCCTCCTGCTAATGAATTCAGCAGTATTTTTTAATGTGTGCTTTATATTTCTTTCTGAAGTTTATTTGCAATGATATTTCTCACCTTCATTCAAACCTCAAATCAGTAAGACTGGGCCTTTCTTTTTCTTTTTTTTCTCTCTCTCTCTCTCTCTTTTTTTTTTTTTTTTTGCAGGGCCTTGTACATGCTAGGTGAGCACTTTACCACTGAGTCACATCTCCAGTCCTGGGCTTTTTTTTTTTTTTGGTACTGGGGATTGAACCCAGGAACACTCTACCTCTAAGCTATCCAAGCTACACCCCCAGCCCTTTTTATTTTATTTTTTATTTTGAAACTGGGCTTTACTTAGTTGCTGAGGCTGGCCTCAAACCTGCGATCCTACTATCTCAGCCCCCCAAGTACTGGGATTACAGGTATGTGCTACTGTGCCCAGCTTCTGGGCTTATCTTTCTTGATAAATTGTATGACTGCCTGATCAGCTTTCATCATCACAAAATTATGAAAACAGTTCTGCTAAGGACAAGGATGGAGAGAACCAGCACTAGTTTTCTAACCTTCATACTTGTCCCAAATAACATAGTACTTGGAAATCTGAGCTACCACTTCCCTATTGAGGGATTATAATCTTCTTTCTTCTTAAAAAAAAGTCTTAAGAGAATTAGGAAGCTCAATGTAAACCCCACATCAGCATCAGTGTTTCAGTGTTAAATACAGAACTCGGTCTGAAGCAATCCCTAGGAATGGAAGTCTCAAACGTCAGCATCTTAACTTACAAATCCCACAAGAAAGGAGAACATCTTCAATTCATAGGCTCACCTATTATGCTTTTGTTTGGGTTTTGGCTCTCATCTCCCTCTTAAACCTCTATTTTAATTTAAAGGGCCTAATATTTTCACTTCCACGCACATATGGAAAATAGAGAGATGTCTGTGTTATGGGGGCAGGATGGGAGAAAAAGGGAGGATATAGAAGGATAAAATCAAAATAAACAAAGCTTTGCAATAGACTGGGTCACAACAGTGGAATCAAACATAATCTACTTCCTCAAATGGCTAGTGAAAAATTTTAAATATCTCTGTAAAGGAACTAAAAAAGGAAGATAAACTGTATGCCATCTCCTGAAAAGTGGCAGGTGGAAGAAAGTAATAAAATTCTACCATGGCTTGGAATCCTGCCCATGAAGGTCTGCCAGATGTGTTGTAATGAGGGATAAGGGGAGCTGATTAAACCTGAATATTCTTTTTTTTTTCTTGTAGTACTAGGAATTGAACCCAGAGGCATTCTACCTCCAAGCTACATCCCCAGACTGATTTTTTATTTCTGATTTGGAAATAAGGTCTCAATAGGTTGCTGAGAGCCTCACTAAATTGCTGAGGCTGTCTTTGAACCTGCAATCCTCCAGTGTCAGCCTCCCAAGTACTAGCATTACAAGCATGCGTCATCATGCTCAGCAAATATTCTCATTCTAATTCCTAAATTAGAGAGAAGGTGAATTGGAATTGGAAGTTCCAACAGAGAAAACATTCTTTGAGACTAGAATCCTGTATTTACACGGTGCCCTGGCCACATTAAAGACACCAAATAAAGTTGGGTCAAGCTAAACCACCTATGGCTACAGGAAGTGGAAATGGTGCTGAAGTATTTTAAATTTTTTATAAGAGAAAACAGATCCAGATGGGATAACCAGCCAAACCAGCATGTCCTGGACTAAGGGGGGTTTCTATGTTGTGGAGGTTTCAATGCAAAATCTGGGAAAGTCCCAGATCCCTCAGGATGTTTAGTCACGTAGATTCTGGTCCCCCAGCAAAGACTACTGAGTTCCAGCAGAGCTCTCCCCACTCCCATGCCCTTGGATTAAGAGTACTGCCCTGCAAAAAAGAAGTGAATCTATGGAATTACTGTCATAAACAATGTGTACATATGAGATTATACCAACATCATTCTCAGTGCTACATGTGGGGGTGCGGGGGGGGGGACACCAAGAGCTGTGTGCATGTATGTTAACACCAAACTGATACTCATTGTGATGTGAGACTACAGTGCACCAATAAAAACATATTTAAAAAAAAAAGAGTACTGCCCTGAAGCTGACAACCAGTCCTCAACATGTAGGTGGGGATTTGGAGACAAATTACTACCCCCCAAAGCAGAAAAAGCATCAAGTTAATTCACTTCTACTTGATCAAAGCAAAACAAACAAAGAAACAAAAAACAATGTGGACAGTAACTTCCATTGTGTGTGAGTAAGATAAGGGCAACTGTAAAAACATACTAAAATAAAGAAGAAATGAAAAAAGTCTAGAAGGCAAAAGACAAATGTGGAATAACAACCGGAAGGAATATTCTCCTGGAAACAGAATATGACTTTTGGGGAGTGTGTTACATCTGTTAATCTTCATAAGACTATGTTTTTCTATAAAAGATGGATCCCCAAACTGGATGATGGGACAAAAGATCAGAGTGAAAGGGGAATGTAGAAATCAGGAAATGCACAGAAAATAAAATAACATTAATAAAATAAAATAATGTTAATAATATTATGTAGTTAGTAAACAAATTGGAAATAGCTTAGGGCAGAGGAAATGAAAATCTAATTAATGCCATGGAGTAGAGACTAGAGATAATAATATTGACTACAAGCAGGAAACGACAATTATATGAAGTAGAGAGAAGGCGATCCATGAAGAAATCAAGATAAACAAATGTTGAATGTTTGTTGTTCTTGAACCAACATGTGCCCACACACACATACACATACACAGGAAAGAGAAAAGAAGAAAAGTGTCGATATTTAAAATAATACAGTCACTCCTGAAAACTGTAAACACTCATCTGAAAAGCTCTCCAAAATAAAGGAAGAATTGAATCTGCAGATCAAAAAGATAATTCCTATGCCAGGGAAAATTTATATACAATAAAAAAGAAATAAAGGTATACTTTGATAAAGTGATTGGACATAAGAATAGAAAGGTCTTCAGGCATTGAGCATAAAAAGCAAGCCATATACTAGATGGAGAAAGACAAAAAATAAACAAACGGGTTGACTAGAGAAATCTTCACAATATTATTTATTGTCAGAAGACACTGGGGCCATGTCTTTAAAAATTCAGTCAAGTGTGATCCACAAATATTAAACACAGATAAATTACAGTTCAAGTACAAAAGCAAAAGGCAAGCATTTGCAAATGTTTAAAAACTCAGGAAACAGAGAATCCATGAGTATTCCCTGAGAATAAATAAACCAAAAAAAGTACTTGACAATAACATCTGGATGAATAAGAGATGAATCAAAAGGAAGAACTCAGACACAGAAAAGCTGTAACAGAAGAATACATGGTGAGCACAGAACCTATTTAAATATAGAACTAAGACTAAACAACTGGGGGATTTTGATTGCAGATCAGAGAAAGAATGTTGTGAAAGCCGAAAAAAGAAAAACACAAGCAACAGAAGCAGAGGTGGAAGGAAGCACAAGTGTTAATCTCCTCTTGTTCCGTAACAAGGAGATAGTATGTAACATCTAAATGTTGTCTTAATTTTTTTTACATTGAGATGTAATTATATATAATAAACTAAACAGATTTTAAGTGTATACAGCTTAATGGTTTTTGAAATATATATACATACTCACTTAACCAATACCCAAAGTAAGATCCAGATTGTTATGAGTGTCCTCCCAGAAAGTCCTCTTTTGCCCCCTTTCCAGTCAATCTTCCTCCCAGTCATGTCACAGGCAACCTATTCTGATTTCTATTACCACAGACAAGCTTTGCCTATTCTTGTGCATCATATAAATGGACTCATACAATACATCCAGCCGTCCCTTGGCATCTGTGGTAGATTGGTACGAGCACAGAGATACCCCTTCGATACCAAAATCTGAGGATTCTCAATTTCCTTATATAAAATGGCACAGTATTTATATATAAATTATGCACATCTTCTAGTAAACTTTTTTTTTTTTTTGCGGTACCGGGGATTGAACCCAGAGGCGTTCTACCTCCGCGCTACGCCCCCGGCCCTATTTTTTTTATACTTTATTTTGAAACCGGGTCTCACGAAGTTACGTAGGGCCTCACTAAGTAGAGAGAGAGAGAGAGAGACAGGGAGAGAGAGA
>PVJS01038862.1:0-19177 GCA_004027185.1 Glis glis
GAGAGAGAGAGAGAGAGAGAGAGAGGAGGGAGAGAGAGAGAGAGAGAGAAAGAGAGAGTGAGTATTAAACCCAGGGGCTTTCTACCTCTGAACTACACCCCAAATCCTGTTTTATTTTTTATTTTGAAACAGGGTCTCACTAAGTTGCTGAGGCTGGTCTCAAACCTGAGATATTTCTGTCTCAACCTCCCAAGTACTGGGATTACAGGTGTGTGCCACCATGCCTGGCTCAGTTTCTCATTTTTAAGTACCCAAAAAGATCAGATCTAGATTGCCAATGCTAAGATTTAATTTGCTGTTATTTTCTTGTTCTCATCATTAGGTAGGTGTTGTAGAATTCTTGTCATTCTACCAAATGTCTATATTTTTGACTCTCCCTGATTCTGGAGATAAATCACTGCTTTAATGAACATTTTTTTGTTGATAATGTTAATATCTAGTCTATATAGCTTAGATTTAATTGAAACTATTTTATTCATATAATGCAACACTGAACTATGAGCTACCTCTTTTCTACTTTTAACTTAATTTTAGCTTGACTTTAATTCTAGTTGTGTAATTTTTCCTAGATTATGCCTTGGATTTGGGGGAAAATTTTTTGTGAAGGTGTATCTGTCTGAAATGTTTTCATTTATATTCCTATTATTGCTTTCTTTTTTTGTGGTACCGGGGATTGAACGCAGGGGCGTTCTACCTCCGCGCTACACCCCTGGCCCTATTTTTTATACTTTATTTTGAAACCGGGTCTCATGAAGTTGCAGAGGGCCTCACTAAGGAGAGAGACAGAGACAGGGAGAGACAACGAGAGAGCTGAGGCTGGCCGCGAACCCGGATCCTCCGGTCTCCGCCTCCCAAAGTACTGGGATTACAAGCGTGCGCCACCACGCCCGGCCCTATTATTGCTTTTGCTACATCTCAAATTGTTTATTATTGAAAATAGCTGTAGAATGTCACGAAAATGTATAATTTTAGAGACTGAAATATGACAAAGTATAAATGACTCCCTCTTATGGAAATCTATTCATGTTTTAATTTTCTATTCCCTTACTGATTAGGTCTTGACTGTCCTTCCAGTTAGGGGCACTGACTCACTTTGGGGCACTGGCTCACCACCCTCCTTGAAGCTAGGGACCAAACCCAGGCCCTTGTGCATGCTGAGCATACATGAGCATACACTGTACCACTGGGCTACACCCCCAGCCTAAACAAGATTTCTTTTCTTTTCTTTTTTTTGCCGTACCGGGGATTGAACCCAGGGGCGTTCTACCTCCGTGCTACACCCCCAGACCTATTTTTTTATACTTTATTTTGAAACTGGGTCTCACGAAGTTGCAGAGGGCCTCACTAGGTAGAGAGAGAGAGCGAGCTGAGGCTGGCCGCGAACCCGGATCCTCCGGTCTCCACCTCCCAAAGTACTGGGATTACAAGCAAGCGCCACCACACCCGGCTCGCTCTTTCTTTCTTTCTTTCTTTCTTTCTTTCTTTCTTTCTTTCTTTCTTTCTTTCTTTCTTTTTTTCTTTCTTTCTTTCTCTCTCTCTCTCTCTCTCTCTCTCTCTTTCTTTCTTTCTTTCTTTCGTATTTTTCATTGAATCCAGGGGTATTCTACCTCCTTTTTATTTTTTATTTTGAAACAGAGTCCCACTAACTTGTTGAGGTTGGCCTCAACCAGTGATTCTCCTGTCTCAGCCTCCAAAGTACTGGGATTACAGGCATTCACCACCATGCCTGGCCCCAGCAGGATTTAATACTGTGTGCTTTGTTTATAAATCTAGGTCTTTGGCAGTTGATGCCTTTCAAGCATGATGACATCTAAAGAGGTTTAGTTAGGTTTCTATGTTCTATCTTATATGCTCCTTTGCATTCTGCATTTAACCATGCCCTGGACCCCATGGATTAGCTCCACCAGTTACAGGAGACGCTTTCTTAACTGACCTTCACCTAACCACTTCCAGGATTAGTTAATGCTTTCCATTCTTTTTGTGACACCTGCCGTGGTTATCAGAAGAAGGTATGTGTAAGAGGCCAGTAGGCTGCCTTCTAATACACCTAGGTATTTCTGTTATCCCTATGATGGCTTGTGCTTACTGAGAAGCAGATAATTTAATGCCCATTGTATTTGTTAATATATGATTAAATCATATTTACATTAAGTAATAAAATATGCCAAAAGAAAGAACATTTGTAAAAAGTTATCATTTCTAGGAAAATTATATTAAAAGCTTTGGGAAAATGTCAATAAAGGTAGGTTATTAAAAATGTTGCAACAAGGGCCGGGCGTGGTGGTGCATGCTTGTAATCCCAGTACTTTGGGAGGCAGAGACCAGAGGATCCTGGTTTGCGGCCAGCCTCAGCTTTCTCTCTCTCTCTCTCTCTCTCTCTCTCTCTCTACTTAGTGAGGCCCTCCGCAACTTCGTGAGACCCAGTTTCAAAATAAAGTATAAAAAATAGGGCCGGGGGTGTAGCGCGGAGGTAGAACGCCCCTGCGTTCAATCCCCGGTACCGCAAAAAAAAAATGTTGCAACAAATTAGAGTGAAAATATTTTTTAAATCTCTCTATACTTAGGTTGCCTAAGTTTTTGTTTTATTTTAAAGAAATTGATTAGACTATACATTTTAATGTAGTTTACACAGGAAGAAAAATTGAAACTTATATTCAAACAAAAAGGCCTTGACTTTATATCAAATTTTGTCTAATAAATTGATATTTATATTTAAGTTAGAGTGTTTGATACATTTATCATTTTTATCTTTCCCTACTACCTCCACCATTCTTTAAATCATCAGCTATTAGTCCCTGTCAAAGTAAGATAAGAGATGCTTTTGTATACATTACCTTCATATTTTTCAATAGCCCTGACCATGTTTGGGAGAATCGTAAGAAAAGCCACAGATTAATGTGGACTCAACCTCTGAATTTTGGTCTTGTCTCTCCATGATTTAGGTCTACATTTAATCATGAGTTTTTAATTTGTGTTTAGCAATGTCACCCCTATTCATTGAGCCTGAATACCCTCTATCAAAATAGAGAGCTGTGGTATAAAGAATCTTATGTTATAATCTGGCTTGAAGTGCCATACATAAAGGGAGTCTATTGAAGTAATTACCTGAACTTTGTACTCAGAAATGCAAGGTTTAGGTTCCAGCAATACCACTTACTTATTCTGTGACTTTTTGTAAGTTATTCATATTCAAGATTCAATTTCCTCTTTTATAAATTGTACATAAGAGTAGCTATTTATGAGTATAAATAATATATGTCAAGTGCATAGCAGTGTGTGGCATATAGTGAGCACTGAATATTACTTGTGCTTATACCATTAGTATATGCTCACAGTTAGACACACACAACTTTTAAGTGGTCTTTATGACTAACAGTGTAAATAATTTTGAAAACTCAGAAAAACCCTGAGTTTGATCACTAGCACCAAAAAAAAAAAAAGAAAGATAAAAACTCATAGAGAAGTATGCGGTAGAGTCAGTAAATCTCACCAATGCACAGAAACACATAGGAGCAACTGAAACCAAGAGATTAGAGAGTGGATTATTGAGTTAGCTCATCTCTACAGTATTCTTTTTGTGTATGTGTGTGGTACTGGGGATTGAATCCAGGGACATTTAACCTATGAGCTATACCCCCAGCCCTATTTTTTATTTTTTATTTTGAAACAGGGTCTTGCTAAGTTGCGGAGGGCCTCACTAAGTAGCTGAGGCTGGCCACGAACCTCCCAAGTACTGGGATCACAAGCATGCTCCACCATGCCCGGCATCTCTACAGTATTATACCTGTTATCAAAATTAGTCCAATTAAATTTGAAAAATAAATTATAGCAACCACCTTCTATTTTCTTTATAGATATCTACTGTTTTATGTTTACATGATTATAAACTAAAAAAATACAATTAGGAAAGCTATGTATATTTCCCCTTCAGTTTCTCTTATCATAACCATTTTTCCCATTAGGTATGACAATAAAATTTTTACTATCTTTTATTAGCTGTTTTATTAATTCCATTTATTTATATATTTATTAATTTTTTATTTTGTGTGTGTGGTACTGGGTATTGAACCCAGGGGCATTCTACCTCTGAGCTACACCCCCAGCCCTGTTTTATTTTTTAGTTTGAAACAGGTCTTACTAAAATCCATATTTCTATCTCTTTACCTGGACAACACCTATTCATTTTGGAATATGCAAAAGAGCCCATCATTAGGTTATTTATTTGGTATCATTCTGATTTTTTAATTGTAGGTACACATACCTATAAACTTTCCTTTTAGAACCACCTTCATAGTGTCACAGAGACTCTGGTATGTTGTATATCCATGCGTTTATATTCATTTCTAATTTCATTCAGCTATGATCTGATAAAAATGCAAGAGCTTATATTGATTTTGTTGTTGTTGTTATTGCTAAGACTTGCTTTGTGACCTATGATATAGTCTATTTTGGAGAAAATTCCAGGGACAGCTAAAAGGGAAGTAAATTCAGCTGCTGTTGGATGAAATAATCTGTAGATGTCTGTTAGTTCCATTTAATACATAGCTTTTTTGTGGGGAAGAAGACTGGGAATTGAACCCAAGGGCAGTGTACACCCAAACTACACCCCCAGCCCTTTTTTATTTTTTATTTTGAAAAAGGGTCTCACTAAATTGTTTAGGGTCTCACTAAGTTGCTCAGGCTGATCTTGAACCTGCAATATGCCTGTTTCAGCCTCCTGAGTACTGAGATTGCAGGTGTATGCCACCATGCCCTGCTCAGTCTATGTCTTTTAATTCGAGAGTTGAGATAATTTACATTTGGTATTATTATCGAGAGATGTTAATTATTTCCTGCCATTGTGGTTTATTTCTAATGTTTAATTTGGTTCTAATTCTCATCTGCTTAGGTACTCTTCTAATGAGATTTGTCCATTGTGAGCTCTGGTGTTTATTTTTAGCTTTTTCTATGTATAGTATTTCTTTAAGTATTTTCTATAGTGCTGGCCTATTAGTCATGAATTCTTTTACTTTATGCTTATCTTGGAAGGTTTTTATTTCTTCTTCAATTCTGAAGGATCACTTTGCTGAATATAGCAATCTTGGTTGGCAGTTATTTTCTTTCCGAGCTTAGAACACATCATTCCAAATCCTCCTGGATTTTAGAGTTTCTGCTGAGAAATCAAAAGTTATTCTGATTGGCTTACCTCTAAATGTGACCTGACATTTTTCTCTTGAAGCTTTTAAAAATTCTATACTTGTTATGTATTTTAGGTATGCGTGTGTATGAGTGTGTTATTGGGGATTGAACCTAGGGGTGTTCTACCTCTGAGCTATACCCCAGCCCTATTTTATTTTATTTTTTTGAAAGAGGACCTTGCTAATTTCCCACACACTGGCCTTGAACCTATGATCCTCCTGTCTTAACCTCCCAAGTGATGGGCTTACAGGGGTGTACCACCATACCCAGCTAGGTTATTTATTTATTTATTTATTTATTTATTTATTTATTTTTATTTTGTTACTGGGTTGGAAACCAGGAGCCTTTTGCCTCTGGGCTACACTCCCAGACCTATCTTATTTTTTATTTGGAAACAGAGTCTCACTAAGTTGCTGAAGCTGTCTTCAAACCTGCGATTCTCTTGTCTCAGCCTCCCAAGTACTGGGATTACAAGCATGTGCCACCATACTTGGTGGCATTTTGATTATAATATGTTGTGGAGAGGTTCTTTTTTGATCTTGTCTATGTGGTGTTCTGAATGCCTCCTATATGTGAATGGCTATCTCATTCCCAAGTTTGGGAAATGTTCTATTGTTTCCTTCATAAGATTTTTCCATTTCATTAGCCAGGATCTCAGATCCCTCTTCAATTCCAGTGATTTTTAAATTTGGTCTCTTAATGTTGTTCCAGAGTTTTTTATATTCTGACCATGATTTCTTCTTTATTGCTGATTGAGTGTTCAAGTTTGTATTCCTTGTCTTCAAATCCTGAAATTCTGTCTTCTACATGATCTAATCTGTTGATGAGACTTTCAACTGAATTTTTTATTTGACGTATTGAGTCTTTCATATCCAGGATTTCTGTTTGGTTCTTTTTCTTGATTTTTTTATCTTGTTATCGAAACACTCTTTTAATTCCTATATTTTCTCTCTGTTCATTCCTTAGAACTTCTTTTAGTTCATCAATCATTGTTAAGAAGATTGAAATCTTCAAGTGATTTTTCCAACCACAATAGAATGAAATAAAAATGTTCTGTACTCTTAGTTGTATGTAGAATCTCAAAAATAATTCAAGCATACAGAGATAGAAAATTAAAAGTGTTTACCAGGGGTGGTCGTCAGAGGGGAAGGAAATGGGGAGATGTAGATCAGAGAATACAAAGTAACAGATATGTAGGACAAACAAATCTAGAGATTGCCAGTCATGCTAAATGACATTTTAGCTGCTCTTGTCACACACACAAAAAGTTAGCTCTAAGTTGATGGATGTTAATTTCTTTCACTATAGTAATCTTCAGACTAGGAAAAGTATGGAGTTTTAATGACTTCTGCAGTGTTAACTGTGCTCCACATTTAGGCCAAAAGCTGAAAAAATGGGAAATTCATCACAATTCGGGCTTTTCTTGCAATTGTTGACCTCCCTCCAGAATCTACTTGTGTTGAGTCTTCAGAGCATTTGGGTAGTTTTGTTTGTTTGTTTGTTTGTTTGTATCTTGTCCAGAGTTTATAGCTGTTAAATGGAAGAGGATCTATTTGGTAGAAGCAGAACCTCCCTAGTAGTATTTTGAGATTTTCATCTTTCATAAATACCAACACTTTCTCAAATTACTTATTTCTAGCCATAGAAATATTTGCACAACGGGGAGCTGACATTTGGCTTTAGCATCAAATTTTATAAAACCTAACTTTATTGTTATCTTCCTTACCATTTGTTATTCCGTACTTTTTTACTTTATTTATTTATTCATTGACTTATTGGTACTAGCAATTGAACCAAGGGCATTCTACCCCTGAGCTACACCCCCAGCCTGATTTTTTTTTTTAATTTTTGAAACAGGATCTCACTAAGTTGCCAAGGCTGGCCTTGAACCTGCAATCCTCACGTTTCAGCCTTCCAAGTACTGGGATTACAGGTGTGTGCCACTGCACTGGGCTATCCCATATGTTTATGTAATTTGTTTTCTCTTTTCCATACATCCAGTGAAATATACTAGTAAATTGTGAAACTCATAAGAAAAATGTGTATATTTTTAAATTTGAGATTTGCTTTTTAGCTTCCATTCCTCTTTTTGCAACAGTGCTTCTACAACTCTATCTTCCTACTAAGGTTTTTGATTTTTTTTTCAAATCTTAAGGAAAGTAAGAGGGTGAATAGAGCAATGTGTTTTATTTAGTTTAAAAACCAGGATGACAGGAGATTTACGAGAACTCTAAGAAAGACCTATAAGCCAAATCACTGTCTATTTTTTGCATATTATAGAGCACCCTTCTTACTGCCATGCAACCAAGAAGAATAAGGCAAACAATATTTTAATGCCTTTGTGTATTTAAGAAATGCCACAATAAAAATCCTTGCTTCTGCCTCTAAATCAGAGCCTTGCCCAGCAGAATGCTAGCCCTGTTTCTCTAGCTAGCTCTCTGTTTTCATGATTTGCTTTCCATCAGAGAAGGCATCTCAGCATTGTATACCTGTTCTTCCTCAGGAATTAATCACCTATTTGTCCTCCTCTCTGTTCTTTCCCAGCCAGATATTAGCCAGGATTTTAGGGAAATTGAAAAGCAACTTGTCCTCTTGCAAAGACTGGGAATTTCTGACAGATATTTTAAGTTCGGAGAAATGTGATTATTTATCCAGAGTTAGAATTGTTAGTGTTCTTTGTTGCAAGTTCTCTATTATAAGAATAGTAGCAACTGCATATTCCAAAAACAAGCCAGAAAGTTATTGGTCTTCACACTATTATTTATTTATTTATTTATTTATTTACCTGTTACTGGAGATTGGACCTAAGGGCATTCTGTCTCTGAGTTACACCCCCAAACCTATTTTATTTTGAAACAGGGTCTCATTAAGTTGCAGAGGGCCTCTCTAAGTTGCTAATGCTGGCTGCAAACAACCCTCCTCTCTCAGTCTCTCAAGTAGTGGGATTACAGATGTGCATCATTGCACCCAGCTTGGCACTTAATTTTTGAAAATTTCTCAGTAGTCATTTTTTTTGGTCCATGGAACAAAGACTTAATTTGTTTTTTGTATGTTCCTTTAAAAAATTTAATGACACATAATAATTTTACATATTTATAGGTAAGTGGAATATCTATCACTCTAACATTTATTTTCTTGTGCTGGAAACATTCAAATCTTCTCTTCCAGTGTGTGTGCATGTGTGTGCGTGTGTGTGTGCGTGTGTGTGTGTGTGTGTGTGTGTGTGTGTGTTACTGGGGATTGAACCCAGGGGTGATCTACTTCTGACCTACACCCTTAGCCCTATTTTATTTTATTTTTTATTTTGAAACAGGGTCTCACTAAGTTGCTGAGGAACTCTCTATATTGCTCTGGTTGACTCAAACCTGTGTTCCTCCTGTCCCAGCCTCCTAAATTGTGGGATTACAGGCCAGGCTTCTACCAGCTATTTTGAAATGTATAATTAGTTGCTTTCAACCATAGTTATTCTTTTAACCTATTCTTAAAGAATTTTATTGTAGTACTGGCTCATTGTTCACATATATGCAAATTCTAGCAGTTTCTGCCACCATATTGGTTAGGATATTTTCAGTTTACTCTCCCAAAATTTTGAAAAATAAAAAAAAGGTTTTAAATAACATTCCAGAATTCTTATTTTACTGCTTTATTTGTTAATCCTACACCTTTTGGGTTTGTGTTAAAGAAATCAGTTTGGAATTTTCAGTAAATGACGACTGACCATACATATACATCATTACAGCCACATCTGTTTCTCTCTCAATTATTAAGTGTATGTAAAACTTTTTTTCTTCAAGGAATCTTATGTCATTTTACCTAGTCAGCATGTTTTTAGCCATTATCGATAGTTAATGAAAAAGGGAAAGTAGTGAGAATGCATTATATATCATTTTTAAAGTGCTGTTCTGTTAGATGGAATACTTCAGGCTGTGTATTTTTTTTTTTTTTTTTGCGGTACTGGGGATTGAACCCAGGGACATTCTGCCTCTAAGCTACACCCCGGCTCTATTTTTTATTCTGTATTTTGAAACAGGGTCTCACTAAGTTCCGGAGGGCCCCACTAAGTAGCTGAGGCTGGCCGCAAACCTGGATCCTCCGGTCTCAGCCTCCCAAGTACTGGGATTACAAGCGTGCGCCACCACGCCCGGCTTCAGGCTGTGTATTTTTTTTTTTAACACTGAACACAGGGGCATTCTGCCTCCAAGTTATACTCCCCAGCCCTATTTCTTATTTTTATTTTGAAACTGGGTCTCGATAGATTGATAAGAGTCCCACTACTTGCTGAGGCTGTCCTCGAACCTGCAATCCTTCTGTCTCAGCCCCAAGTACTGGGATTACAGGCATGCGCCACCACCGGCTCAGGCTGTGTACTTCTACATCCCATCCCTATCTCCTTGTCAGTTTGCATTGTTCCTATACGAATAATAGGATATGTGGAATTTATACTTCAGATTTATAATATCAGAATCCTAGGTCTAATATATAACTTAGCCTATTATTAAAAATCTTATTTGGTAAATGTTCAAAAACAAATTTGTTTCTAGCTTTTCTCATATTGTAAACACCTCCTCTCCAACATACTGTACCTTTCCCTGTCAGAAATGAATACAATTTATACTAGCACTCTTGTTATAGTATGTATTCCACTAAAAAGAATACTTTTTATTAATTAAATATCAGTTATTTGTTTGAGGGCAGTATAAGTAAATTTATTTATTGCTTTCTGCTGTCCTATCTACCAGTGTGTCTAGTATATCTTTTTGTGTGGCACAGCATATGCATGAAAATAGAACTTATGTGGGAAGAGCATACTTATTCTTGTGTTACTTTGCATACAGCTTAGAATCACCAATTTTCTTTGGCACTAGTCACTAAATGGATGAAAGGCATACTTTAAAAAATGTATAAATAAATATAAGCTAGTTAAGTCATTGAACAAACAATAATACTTGCTCTGTGCCTGGCACTATTTTAAGTACTACTAAAGATACAGAGGTATGTAAAACAGACAAAAGCTCTGTCTTTGTTCAGACACATTCTGAATAATAAACATATAAAAAATGCAAATTCAAACATCATGAGAGGCTTCTTCCCACTCTGATGAAGTAACCAGTACTATACTTGTCCATGACTGGAAACAGCTGTTCTCAGACACTGGTCAGGTGATAGCATGGTAATGTGATCCCTGAGAGAAAGGGTAGGGTGGGACCAGAACTAGGTGGCTTTTGGCTTTCTGCCTGAAGGTATATTGACTATGGAGAATTCTAGCAGAAGATGACAATCTTTCTAATCTGAGGAAACCAGAGGTCAGAGAAGAATACATATTATAGAGAATCTAGCAGAGAGCTTTAAGGCTTTAAAATGATGGTGGAACTACACTATAGAAAGAAGGAGCTTCTTACTGAACACCCACATTGAGTGAAAAACACTGGTCTGTCATATTAAGCCACTCTGATTTTAGGCTTGTTTGTTTCAGCTCTTGGCCTACCCTGACTAATACAAGGAGAAACATGGTTGTACTGTAACTGTGGTGATGTGTTTATGGGAGAGGAGCATAATTTTTACAAATACATAGGGTAAAACTGAGCTCGACAGACCTCAGGCTTTGTCACGCAGCTTGTACGTACACCAGTTCATTAAGATGAAGACGTTGCTCTCTTCCTTGGGCGTCTGGTGCTGGCTCTTGTTCTGCTTGGACTGTTAGATGGAATACTTCAGGCTGTGTATTTTTTTTTTTTTTGCGGTACCGGGGATTGAACCCAGGGGCATTCTACCTCCAAGCTACACCCCCGGCCCTATTTTTTATTCTTTATTTTGAAACCGGGTCTCACTAAGTTCCGGAGGGCCCCACTAAGTAGCTGAGGCTGGCGGCGAACCTGGATCCTCCGGTCTCAGCCTCCCAAGTACTGGGATTACAAGCGTGCGCCACCACGCCCAGCTTCAGGCCGTGTATTTTTTTTTTAATACTGAACCCGGGGCATTCTGCCTCCAGGCTATACTCCCCAGCCCTATTTCTTATTTTTATTTTGAAACTGGGTCTCAATAGATTGATGAGAGTCCCACTACTTGCTGAGGCTGTCCTCGAACCTGCAATCCTTCTGTCTCAGCCCCAAGTACTGGGATTGCAGGCATGCGCCACCACACTCGGCTCAGGCTGTGTACTTCTACATCCCATCCCTATCTCCTTGTCAGTTTGCATTCTTCCTTCCATCCTTTTTAATGAAATACTTCTCTTCTCCATCTTGCCTATCTTTCTCTTTCTTCATTATTAGAGGCAAATTTTTCAAAAGTTTTTCTAATGGTGACAAGTTTGTTGAGTAACCGTAATGGAACCGTTCATATATTTTCAATGGCAGTAGCACAATTTAGAAACTCAAGTGTAAGAACCCACTAATTACTCTAAAGCTTTCAAGAAATTACCTCATGGTTTACTCTCAGTTTAATGGAGTAACTACATCTTTTCTATGTTGACATACCACATTTGTCTAAGGATGCTGGATAACCCTGGATGTAGATTCTTCAGAGATTATTTGCTGTATGTATGTAAAACACACAGATTTAAATAGTCTATGCTTCCTTTTTCCACACTTTTTTTTTTTTGTGGTACCGGGGATTGAACCCAGGGGCGTTCTACCTCCGCGCTACACCCCCGGCCCTATTTTTTATACTTTATTTTGAAACCGGGTCTCACGAAGTTGCGGAGGGCCTCACTAAGGAGAGAGAGAGAGAGAGAGAGAGAGAGAGCGAGCTGAGGCTGGCTGCGAACCCGGATCCTCCGGTCTCCACCTCCCAAAGTACTGGGATTACAAGCGTGTGCCACCACGCCTGGCGCTTCCATACTTTTGACTTCTAACTCTGCCATCAGTGGAACTAAATGTAAGAGAAAACTGTTCTGCTTAACCACATGACTAGCTTGCTCAAATAACTGTAAGTGTATTCCTGTGAGGATTTTTTTAAACTTATCAATTATTAAATATTTTCTCAGTTTACACCTGTTATCTCCTAATTCTCTTATTACCTAACCAGTCCCAGTTATAACTCTGATACACTGTGTTTGTTATCTAAAAATATTTGATCAGTTCTGTCTTTCATACTGAACACCAATTTAAATGCAGTCACCTAAATGTTTTGTAAATGGAGGATTAAATCAAGAGTTGCCTGGGCCGGGTGTGGTGGCGCATGTTTGTAATCCCAGTACTTTGGGAGGCGGAGACCGGAGGATCCAGGTTCACGGCCAGCCTCAGCTCGCTCTCTCTCTCTCTCTCTCTCTCTCTCTCTCTCTCTACTTAGTGAGGCCCTCCACAACTTCGTGAGACCGGGTTTCAAAATAAAGTATAAAAAATAGGGCCGGGGGTATAGCACGGAGGTAGAACGCCCCTGGGTTCAATCCCCGGTACCGCAAAAAAAAAAAAAAAAGAGTTGCCCTGTTGCGATAATTTGGTACAGTACATTGTTTCTCTATTTCATTCATTTGGCATAGCATCCTCATGATTTTTGCCATACCTACTTATAACCATACTTGGTTTTAAGCTAATATTTTCTTGGAATTTTATGCTTTTATTTAAATACATTTATTTTCGATTTTTTTAGTAAAAGAAACTTTACTAATGAAACTGAAAAATCAGTATCATGTGCATAACTAAAAGATTAACAAGAAAATTCTAGTTACTTAAACTTTCTAATAGCTTTAAGCTAAGGAGTTCAAATTCTTTGTTAAAAAGGAGGATTAGCTGGTATTAGCACCACATTAAATTTTTCTCCTTGACATTTTCAGAAGGATTGACATATAATTGAAAAGAGAATGACTTTGTAGCTCTTTCAGTCATTAGAATAGGCTAGACTGTGCTGCCATGTAACAAAGAGCCTTTAAAATCTCAGTGATTTTTATATAACCGATATTTATTTCCAGTTTACCAACCAAGCTTGTGCCAACTCTCCAGGACAGCAGTCTATGTGGTAATGTACCCCAGTCCAAGCTACTTCAGTCTTGTAGCTCCACCATCTCAACATGAAGCTTTCTTCATGGTTTTTGTGCAAGAGGAAGAGACAGACTGTAGAATCATGCAGGGCAGTCACTTGTGTTCTCATTATGTTGGCCAGAGCTAGTCACATAGTCCTTCCTAAACTGCTGAAGAGCTGGCAATTATAGGAACACCTGTGCCTAGAAAGGAATGGAGACCAGAATATTGGTGGGCACCAGTAATGTTTACCACACTATGTAATTGCATACCATTTACTGACTTTTTAATGGACCATTTAATGTCATCTTTTATATCCTAAAATGAGTCTCATACCTTGAGGAACAATATTATAAATGAAATACTATAATATTTGAATTCAGAATACCTGGATATGAGTCCATAATCTACCACTTAATTACTGTGATCTTAGATAAGAAGTCTTATGATTCTATTTTCCCATTTGCAAACAGGGTTAATGTGTTCTTCATAGAAAATTTTAGGAAGGTTGAATGAGCTTGGGCAAAAATGTAATTAAAAGTGTAAAATAAATGGTTGTCCACATCTTAGTTGTTATTTTATTTGCTGTTGCATAGTAGTTTTGAAAGCAAGATAATTTTTCTTAAAGCTTTATACCGAGCGTTACAATCAGGTTCGAGAAAAAGTTTTGCATCACTAAGGAAAGAGGCCATGAATAGGTCCCAAACACAGTCATCCCTTTCCACTGTGGCTCTTTTTGCTGTTTTTTTCCCCAGTGCTGGGGATTGAGCCCAGCGCCTCATGCTTGCTAAGAAAGCATTCTATCTTTACATCTCTAGCCCTTTCACTGGTCTTTCTAAAACAAAATTTAAACACAGGTTTTCTGCCACTGGGATCCTTTTTTTTTTTTTTTTTTGGCAGCACTGGGGATTGAACCTAGGGTCTGGCACATGCTAGGCAAGCATTGAGCTACATCATCCGCCCCCCCCCATTTTGTTTTGAGATGGGGTCTTGCTAATTTGTTACAACTGACCTCAAACTTGCAATCCCCCTGCCTCAGCTTCTGAGTAGCTGAGATCACATCCTGTTGGAAATACTTTTTTTTGTACTAGTGATTAAACCCAGGGGCATTCTACCTCTGAGCCACACCCCCAGTCCTTTTTATTTTTTATGTGGAAACAGGTTTCACTAAGTTGGTGAGGGTCTTGCTAAGTGCTGAGGCTGGCTTCAAACCTGAAATCCTCCTGTGTAACAGGCATGAGCCACCATGCCCAGCTCTATTTGAAATATTCTTTAAAAAATGTTTTTCCTTACTTTTCATTCTTCTTTGAAGAATCAAATAAGATTAGAGCAAAATTAAAATTATGTAGCTGTGTATGGTGGCATACTCCTGTAATCCCATACTTGAGAGCTATACTCCCAATCCAACCCTTTTAGTTTTTATTTTGAAGCAGTGCCTTGCTAAGTTGCCGAGGCTGGCCTTGAACCTGCAATCCTCCTGTCTCAGCTTCCCAAGTACTGGGATTACAGGCATGTACCACCATGCCCAGCTATATTATTTCTTCTTATTTGATAGAATTCACCAGTGCTGCCAGCCAGGACTGTGCTTTTCTTTGTGGGAAGTGTTTAATTACTAACTCAATTTATTTCTTGTCATAAATCTATTCAGATTTTTCCATCTTATCAGTTTTGATCATTTGTGTCTATCTACACATTTGTCCATTTCATCTAAGCTAATTTGTTGGCATAAATTAATTCATAATATTCACTTATGAACCTTTCATTTCTGTGGAGTCAATAGTGGTATCCCCTTTCATTCACAATTTTGCTAATTTACATTGGTTGGTTGCCTTGGTCATATTAAGGCTTTTTAATTTTTTGCATCTTTTTAAAGAATTAACTTTGGGTTTCTTTCATTTTTTAATTGGTATATTATTGATTTCTGCTTTAATTTTTATTATTTTCTTTTTCTGCTTATTAGAAGTTTAGTTTGCTCTTTGGTTCTGCTTTTTAAAGATGTAAGCTGAGAATATTTTTCCTAGTTACCTTTAAAACCATAAAAAACTCTTAATGAAACTTTAAAAGAAAGTAAATTAGCAAGGTCATAATTTTTTCAAAACCAGCTTTTTAAAAATTGTTTTTTTTTAAAAACAAACTTTTATTAGTGCATTGTAATCACACATCATAATGAAGTTCAGAGTGATAGGGACATACATGCACACAACTTCCCCCCAAATCCCACCCCACTCCCTTCCCTTCCCCATACATGATATTGATAATTTTCTATATGTACATAGCATCATTTGAAGTATTTCCTTAAAAAATTGTTTTTGATCTACCTATTTTTCAGGAAGTACATAGCTAAAAGAGAAAAAACTTTGACATTCTCCGCTTCTTTCTGATGTTGCTTGTGTAACATTTAAATTCAATCATGTGTAATAATCACCAAGTTTGATAGGTTAGAAAGATGCTGTTCCCATTTCTTTCCAGATATCAAACCTAGCAAAGATTTGGGGTTAAGGAGGAGAAAATAAAGAGTAACACAAACAGTATTTCTTCTACCCTTTCCCACCCACCTACAGGAAATTAATGATACACAAATGTTTATTTCAAAATAAGTGTTTAGGAACTGAAATGCTAGGAATATTATAGGATTCTTTCTTTGAAAGTCCTGTTAAAACTTTTTAAAAGAATTTTCTGCTGGGTGTAGTGGTGCACACTTGGCAGTACTTGGGAGGCTGAGACTGGAGGATCCGTGTTTGTGGCTAGCCTCAACTACTTAGTGAGGCCCTCCACAACTTAGTGAGATCTTGCTTCAAAATAAAGAATAAAAAACAGGGCTGGGGGTGTAGCTCAGAGGTAGAATGCCCCTGGGTTCAATCTCCAGTACTGCAAAAAGAAAAAAGGGTTTTCTCTTTCCAGATACATTTTCCACTGTTTCTCTCTACTCCTTTGACAATTCTAGAGTTTAGATTTTTTGCCCACTGAGTTGCTTCTAAGAATTTTATAGTTTTAGCTCTTATTTTTAGTTTTTTGATCCACTTCGATTTAATTTTTATATGGTATGAGATAAAGATCCAGTTTCATCCTTTTGCAGAAAGATACCCAGTTTTCCCATTAAGTAGTATTGGTGCCCATGTCAAAAATTATATAACCATGGTGTTAATTTCTCAGCCCTCCTTTCTATTCCATTGGTCTGAATGTCTGGCTTTGTGCCAGTACGACACCGTTTTGCTTACTGAAGCCTTGTATTAAGTTGTGTTACCAGTCCTCAGCCAGAGGCCTCATTCTGGGGGGCTTAACACACCAAGTCTGGCCACCTGCTGCTTTCAGAATCCAGTTAATGGGGAGAGATGGTGATGATGAAGCAGAAAAGGAGTTTATTTCAGTTCTGCCAGACTGGAAAAATAGCTGGTCTAGAAAATTGCCTTCCAGCTTCAGGATTATATAGGAGCAGAACGAAGGCAGAGAGCCAGGAGATATGCATATGCATAGCAATTTGGTCTAGTCTAGTTGCAGGTCTGGTTCTGCAGGGTCCTGCTGTTGTTCTCCTGACACCAGGGATTGGGGGGCAGTTTTTGTTCCCATCCTGAGATGGTTGCCTGCAGGAAACTGAGATGGAAAAATAACTTAGAATGAAGTTAGTCAAGAAAATGACAGGGTCTTTCTTAAAATCCCCCAACTTGTAGGAGCCCCATTACAGATTTTTTTATTGTTGGGTTTTATTTGTTGTTGTTGTTTTTAATGGACCTGCAGCCTCATTCATGCTAGGCTCTATACCTCCATCCCTTTGAAATCAGGAAATGCAGGAACTCCAACTTTATTTTTTTTAAAGACTGTTTTGACTATTCAGGGTTCCTTGAGATTTCTATATCTGTGAAAAACGTCGTTGAGATTTTCATAGGGATCACTTTGAATCTATAGATCATTTGGGGTAGTATTACCTTCCTAATAAAGATGTCTTTCAAGGGATGCTTTTCCACTTATTGATGCCTTCTTTAATTTCTTTCAGCAGTGTTTTATAATTTTCAGTATACAAGTCTGCCTCCTTGGTTAAGTTTATTCTGAAGTATTTGTTGTTGTTACTTTTCTTAGTTTTCTTCTCAGATTATTCATTGTTAGTGTATAGAAATGCAACTGATTTTTGTGAAGTGATTCTGTATCCTGCAACTTTGTTGAAATCATTTATTAGTTTTAGCAGGTTTTTCTGTGGAATCTTTAGGGTATTCTACATATAAGATTATATCATCTGCAAACAGATCATTTTACTTCTTCCTTTCTAATTTGGATACCTTTTATTTCTTTTTCTTGCCTACGCTAAAATTATTTGATCTTCTTAATCGCACTTAACAATTAGTTTATCTTTAGATTAATTTTATTAAATATTCTTTATATCTCAAATGCAACTTTATGAAAATACTTTTTTGGTACTGATAAACCAAAACTCTTAAGCCTGAGCCATCTCTGAAATAAAGTGGTTTATTGAGCAATTACAAATGCTAGCCAGAAAAAGGACCAGGTCAGATCCTGGGATAAGTTTCTGCAACTACTAACATTAGGGCTAGATAGCTGTTAGAAATACGTCCACTAGACCTATAGCTGTGAGTATTTTTATAATGAAAATTTGGAGAAGGAAGGTATAAGTCATTTACATTAAACCTCCACTGGCTATAGATAAGAGAGGTGGGATAATGCAAGGCTGAGAAGGCTTTGGAATAGGAGAATAAGGAGAAATACTTGTTGCTTCTGTATTGGTTGGGGTTAACAATCAGGAAAGTTTATATGTAAATAGGGCTTGGTGGCCCTGGTGGTCAACCATAATGGGAATTAAGTCAAGGTTTCAACATACATTCAAGAATATGAAGCAGCTTTAATTGGTTTCACGTGCAGCTGTGAATTGATGAACTTCCATTCTCTCTACCCCTCCCCCTTCTTCCATCCTCTTGTCCTTGTAAAGGAACCCAACCCAAGTAATCTTGGGAAGAATTAGTGAGTATAGATTATATTGATCTTTCTTCAGAATAGGCCCCAAATTATAGATACTTTATAACTTGGAATTCCTTTTTTTAAAAATTTTATTGTTGCATCATAATTATACAACATAGTGAGATCCAAAGTACGTTTATATACGCACACGTCAATTGATGTGTTTCCCTCCATATCCCACTCTTCCCCCCTCCATACATGTTAGTGAGATTGGTAGTGATACCTTCATATATGAATGTAATATTATTTGATCTGTTTCCTTCCCCAAGCCTTCTTTTTCCCCTCTCCTTCTCCCCCTAACCCATCCATCCCATTCCACTATTCTACTGGTCTCTCTCTCTTTTATCTGAAGTCCCTTTTCTTTCTTATTTCTCTCTAGCATCCACATATGAGAGAAAACATATGACTCTTGACTTTTGGAGACTGGCTGATCTCACTTAGCATAATGTTTTCAAGTTCCATCTATTTTTCTATAAATGAAATTAATTTGTTCTTCTTTATGGCTAAAATCATGAGTTATATTGCTAAAAGAATGATTTTTAAAAATCCGAACTTTTACTACATACATTAATACTCTCAGAAATGAGGCCTTGATTTGTATTTATAGCTTTTTTTTTCAAAAAGTCCTCTTAGTGTCAGCTATAAATGTGGTATTTGTGGATTCTCTAATCCAGCATTTCAGTGGGCATCAGATGTACCCACAGGGCTTGCTGAGCACAGATTGCTGCACCCTCTAGTGTTTCTGGTTCAGCTGATCTGGCCCAATAATTTTCATTTCTGATAGATTCCCAGATGATACTATGCTGTTGGCCTAGGTACCACATTTGGAGAACCAGTGGTCTGAACTATAACATTTTAACTTTAATTGTACTCACATATTTGTTATTGTCTAACCTAAACCATTTTGATTTGAATCTTTTACTACTTTCTAAGGCATAACATATTTGTTTTCTCATTATACCCACCTCAATTTATTTTATTTTTTTTTTAATTTTTATTAGTGCATTGCAAACAGACATCTTGAAGAATTTCAGAGTGGTAGACATATACATGCACTCATTGGTCAATTAGCCCTCCCC
>PVJS01038863.1:7814-19275 GCA_004027185.1 Glis glis
TTTCTTTCTTTTTTTTTTTTTTTTTTTTTTTTGCGGTACCGGGGATTGAACCCAGGGGCGTTCTACCTCCGCACTACACCCCCGGCCCTAATATTTTTTTTTTTATATATACTTTATTTTGAAACCGGGTCTCACGAAGTTACGGAGGGCCTCACTAAGGAGAGAGAGAGAGAGAGAGAGAGCAAGAGCGAGAGAGAGCTGAGGCTGGCCGCGAACCCGGATCCTCCGGTCTCCGCCTCCCAAAGTACTGGGATTACAAGTGTGCGCCACCACGCCCGGCACTGGATTTTGATTTTTAATCCATTTTGCCAGTCTGTGTCTTTTAGTTGGGGAGTTGAGACCTATACATTTGCTGTTAATATAAAGAGGTGTTTATTTACTGTTATTTGGAATTATACTGTTTGATTCAGTTTTAGTCCTCCTTTACTTAGTTGCTCTTCTAATGAAATTTGTCCCTTCTCTGGCTCTGGAATTTTTGTTATTAGTGGTATTGGGGATTGAACCTAGGGTTATTCTATCTCTGAGTTACACCCCAAGCCCTATTTTTATTTTTATTTTTTGAAATAGGGTCTCACAAAGTTGCTGAGGGCCTTGCCAAGTACCTGAGGCTAACCTCGAACCTGCAATTCTCCTGTCTCAGCCTCCCAAGTACTGGAATTACAGGTGTGGGACACCACCCCTGACCCTGGAGTATATTTTTCTTTTTTTTTTTTTTTTTTTTTTTTTTGTGGTACCGGGGATTGAACCCAGGGGCATTCTACCTCTGAGCTACATCCCCGGCCCTATTTTTTTTTTTTATTCTTTATTTTGAAACTGGGTCTCACGAAGTTTTGGAAGCCTCACTAATTGGCTGAGGCTGGCCGTGAACTCGGATCCTCCGGTCTCAGCCTCCCAAGTACTGGGATTACAAGCGTGCGCCACCACTCCCAGCTTCATTTCTTCTTTTTGTGTATTATTTTGTTAAGTGTTTTCTGTAGAGTGGATTTTAGTAGTCATGAATTCTTTCCATTTCTGCTTCTCGTGGAAGATTTTTATTTCTCTGTCAATTTTCAAAGATTTCTTTGCTGGGCCGGGTGTGGTGGCGCACGCTTGTAATCCCAGTACTTTGGGAGGCGGAGACTGGAGGATCCGGGTTCGTGGCCAGCCTCAGCTCGCTCTCTCTCTCTCTCTCTCTCTCTCTCCCTGTCTTTCTCTCTCTACCTAGTAAGGCCCTCCACAACTTTGTGAGACCTGGTTTCAAAATAAAGTATAAAAAAATAGGGCCAGGGGTGTAGTGCGGAGGTAGAACGCCCCTGGGTTCAATTCCTAGTACCGCAAAAAAAAAAAAAAAAATTCTTTACTTTATATAGCAGTCTTGGTTGGAAATTGAGTGTGACTTTGTATTTTTCTCTTGACACTTTTTTTTTCCCACGGTACTGGGGATTGAACCCAGGGGCATTTCACCTCTGACTACACCCCTGGCCCTATTTTTTATTCTTTATTTTGAAACAGGGTCTCACTAAGTTGCAGAGGGCCTCGCTAAGTAGCTGAGGCTGGCCGCGAACCTGCGATCCTCCTGTCTCAGCCTCCCAAGTACTGGGATTACAAGCGTGCACCACCACACCCGGCTTTCTTGATACATTTAAGAATCTATTCTGGGCCTCTGTGTTAGTCATTTTGGTTATGATGTGGTGTGGTTCTTGGTTTTTTGTTTTATTTTATTTTGGTACTGGCGATTGAACTCGGAGGCATGCTACCTCTGAGCTATACCCCCAGCACTTTTAATTTATTATTTGCTGAGGCTGGCCTCGAACCTGCAATCTCCTGTCTCAGCCTCCCAAGTACTGGGATTACAGTGGTGCATCATCATGACCAACTGAGAGGTTCTTTTTTAATCATGTCTATTTGGGGTTTTGAATGTCCCCTGTGTGTGAATGTCCATCTCATTTTCTGTGTTTGGAAATTCTCTGATACTATTCTCTGAAGGGGTTGTTCATGCCCTTGGTTTGTACCTTCAGATCTTCCTCAATTGCAATTATCCTTAGATTTGGTCTTTTGATGTTTTCCCTGGTTTCTCGAATGTTCTGATTGTGGTCTCTTGTTGTGTTTTCTTTGTTATTGACCAAGTGTTCCAGTTTAAGTCTTTTAAGCCTGAGATTGTTTTCTGTGTGGTCTGGTCTGTTGGTAATACTTTCTATTGAAGTTTTTATTTGATTTATTCTTTCATTTCACTCAGGATTTTTGTTTGATTCTTTTTCATAGTTTCAGTGTCTTTATTCACCCTTTGTATATTCTCTTAGATTTCTTTCCTTATATCTTCTTTTAGATCTTTGATCAATTTAATGATCAAAAGTCTGAATATACCTTCTGGTATTTTCTGCACCTCCAGAATTTACAATGGTAAATCCATTGTTGTGGAGTTGTGAGTATGTTTTGTTGTCTTGTTGGCCTGTTTTCTTGGTTCTTTGATCTACGCCTCTTTTTGTAGTATAGTTCTTTTTCTGCTAGTTCTTTGGTGATGATTAATGTGCTAAGGTGCACTATCTCTTAGCTGACCTAGAGATAGAGTTCAGCAGCAAAACATCTACCCTGAGAACACGTACTGTTCACTAGATTCCCAGAACCTCACGGACAAGGGGACAGTAACAACAGCAGCCACACTGGTGAACAATATACTGCATTAAGATAGATATTATAACATCTATAATAGCACCTATTATAACATCTATCTAATAACACCTATTATAGTACCTATTATAACACCTATCTAATAACACCTATTATAACACCTATAACCCTAAAAACACCAAAAACAGGACAATATCCAGCCATTTACTAAATATAGCTTTAAACACCAGGTTCAACTAGGATGTTTGCAGTACTGATCATTATATAAACTATATATTTCTAAATGATGGTAACAATGTGGTTCATTAAGGAAAAAAATACATGATGTAAGAAGGCAAAAGAATGGTTAGAATATTCAAGCCGTGCATGGTGGCACACACTTGTAGTTCCAGTACTTGGGAGGCTGATACAGGAGGATCGCAGTTTCATGGCCAGGGTCTGGATCATAGAGCCTCCCAAGAATTCCACTCACAGGGCGGGGCAGCCAGCCGCCCTTAGGAGAGCAATCTCTGCGGGTCTCAGAGACTCCCTTGCCTTTGTTTGAATATGGCCTTCCGAGTCTTGGACTCCAAATTGAGACGTGCTCCACTGTTGTTTGTCCTGGACCCTCTTCAGCTGGTCACACAGACGACCACTAGACACAGAGAAGGTACGATGCATCCCCTCCATGTCCCTGACCTGAACCCTGAGTGCAGTCTTCTCTGCACGGGTTTCAATCCTGGTCCGCCAGGTGCACACTCTGCCTGGGGGCAAGTGATGGCTGGGACGGACGGTGTAGCAGTATTTACCAACAACTGCTGGGTTCCTGCCGCTGCCAGGCCCATCTGTGGGCTGGTCAAGATGACTCCTACCTCAGCTCCCCACTCACCAGTTGAGACACATGGAGCTCTTCAGATCTCTGCTCTTGGTGTAGCTTCCAATTCAACCAAGTTCCAGCAGTTTTCCTTTGCTCGGTTCTGACTGCTTTTCTTTTCTTTTGTTAAGAAGCAGTTTTCCCACTGGTTCTGCTCTGAGTCATGAAACAACTGGTATATGCAGCCTTCCTCTTTTCCGCCATTTTTTATCTATTTTTATTTATTTATTATTATTTTTTTTTTTTTTGCGGTACCGGGGGTTGAACGCAGGGGCGTTCTACCTCCAAGCTACGCCCCCGGCCCTATTTTTTTTTTTATACTTTATTTTGAAACCGGGTCTCACGAAGTTGCGGAGGGCCTCACTAAGGGGAGAGAGAGACAGGGGGAGAGAGAGAGAGAGAGAAAGAGAGAGCGAGAGAGCTGAGGCTGGCCGCGAACCCAGATCCTCCGGTCTCCGCCTCCCAAAGTACTGGGATTACAAGCATGCGCCACCACGCCCGGCTCTATTTTATTTTATTTATTTATTTTTTTGCGGTACTGGGGATTGAACCACAGGGGTATTCTACCTCCAAGCTCCACCCCCAGCCCTATTTTTTATTCTTTATTTTGTAACAGGGTCTTGCTAAGTTGCAGAGGGTCTCACTAAGTAGCTGAGGCTGGCCGCGAACCTGCAATCCTCCTGTCTCAGCCTCCCAAGTACTGGGATTACAAGCATGTGCCACCATGCTCAGCTTTATTTTTTTATTTATTTATTTATTTATTTATTTATTTATTTATTTATTTATTTATTTTTGCAGTACCGGGGATTGAACGCAGGGGCGTTCTACCTCCGCGCTACGCCCCCAGCCCTATTTTTTATACTTTATTTTGAAACCGGGTCTCACGAAGTTGCGGAGGGCCTCACTAAGGAGAGAGAGAGAGAGAGAGACAGGGAGAGAGACAGCTGAGGCTGGCCGCTCTGCCTCCCAAAGTACTGGGATTACAAGCATGCGCCACCACGCCTGGCTGCTCAGCTTTATTTTTATTTTGAAATAGGGTCTTGCTAAATTGCTGAGACTGGCCTTGAACCTGCAATCCTCCTGTCTCAGGCTCCCAAGAACTGTAATTACAGGCATGCACCACCACATCTGGCTTGCTTTTTCTTTTTCTTTTTTTTTTTTTTCTTTTTTAGTGTGGTACTGGTGGTCGAACCCACTGAACTAAATCCGTAGCCCTTTTTATTTTTTATTTTGAGGCAGGGTCTCTCTAAGTTTCTCAGGCTGTCCTTGAACTTGCCACCCTTGCCTCAGCCTCCCGAGTAGCTGGGATTATAGGCGGGTGCCACCATATCCTTTCCTATGTTTAAGATTTCTTATTACCAAATTCACAGCTGTGTTATACCTTGTATACTTTTTTCACATTTTCCTTCTTGTAAAACTTTTTCCTTGAAGTTTATTTTTTCCCTTAGTTTTGTTTGTATCCATTGCTAATTCATCCCCAACCTACCAAAGTTGTTTTGTTCTACGTGCAGTCAAAGTAAGTAATCTTAGCCGGGCGTGGTGGTGCACGCTTGTAATCCCAGGATTTAAGAGGCTGAGACCGGAGGATCCAGGTTCCTGGCCAGTCTCATCTACTTAGTGAGGCCCTCCGCAACTTAGAAAGACCCTGTTTCAAAATAAAGAATAAAAAGATAGGGCTGGGGGTGTAACCTGGAGGTACAATGCCCCTGGGTTCAGTCCCCAGTACTCCAAAATAAATAAATGAATAAATAAATAAGTAAAATAGGACTGGGGGTGTAGCTCGGAGGTAGAATGCCCCTGGGTTCAATCTCCAGTACCACAAAATAAATTAATAAATTAAAAAAAAATAGGGCTGGCGGTGTAGCTCAGAAGTAGAATGCCCCTGGGTTCAATCCCCAGTATCACAAAATAAATAAATAAATAAATAAATAAATAAATAAATAGGACTGGGGGTGTAGCTCGGAGGTAGAATGTCCCTGGGTTCAATCCCCAATACAACAAAGAAAAAAAAATGTTGGGCGTGATGGCACACGCCTATAATCCCAATACTTGGGAGACTGAGACAGGAGGATTGTAGGTTTGAGGACAGTTTCAGCAAGTAGTGAGACTCTCATTAATGTAGTGAGACTGATCAACCTAACGAGACCCTGTTTCCAAATAAAAATAAAAAAAAATAGGGCTGGGGTGTAGCTCAGAGATAGAATGCCCCTGGGTTCAATCCCCAGTACCACACAGACACACAAAATGATAATAACAACAACAACAATAATGAAGGGAGGGGTAGGGGTGTAGATCAGAGGTAGAATGCCCCAGGGGTCAATATCTAGTACCACATAAAACAAGTCAAAATAAATAAAGATGAAAGATATTTTTAAAAACTCCAAAACAAGCTGGGTGTGGTAGTGCAAGCTTGTAATCCCAGTACTTGGGAGGCTGAAACTGGAGGATGGCAGGTTCGCAGCCAGCCTCAACTACTTAGTGAGGCCCTCCGCAACTTAGTGAGACTGTTTCAAAATGAAGAATTTTTAAAAATAGGGCTGGGGGTGTAGCTTGGAGGTAGAATGCCCCTGGATTCAATCCCTAATACCCCCAAAAAAAACCTCCAAAACAAAAACATTTTCATATAGACATATAGTCTTTAATGTCATTAATTATCCAGTGCATGATTAAATTTCACATTTTGTTTCATGGTTGTTTTAGTTTCTTGGAAACAGGATCCAAATAAGAGGCATATGTAGCAGTTTCTAAATACAGCCAGAATCTTGGTTTCTATAGACTCTTCCTTCGCCCTGTCCCCCTCCCCTCACAATGTTGTGATTTGATTGTTGTAAATAACGGGGTCATTTGTCCTGTAGCTGAGATGCAACAGGCAATGAGATGTAACACTTTTAGATCTGTGTGTCATGCTGCTGGAAGTTTCATCCCAAGGTGCAAATAGCTGTTCCCGTCACATTTCAGGCATCTGATTTTCTCTTTTCTTTCATTCTGTAGATGCTTTTGGGATTGCCACAACAACACCTCCAATTCCTTTTTTTTTTTTTTGGTACTGAGGATTGAACCCAGGAGCATTCTACCTCTGAGCTACACTCCCAGCCTTATTTTTTTATTTGGAAACAGGGTCTCCCTAAGTGGAGGAGGGCCTAAGTAGCTGAGGCTGGTTGTCAACCTGTGATCCTCCTGTCTCAGCCTCCCAAGTACTGGGGTTCCAGGAGTGTGCCACCATGCCCGACTACCTCCAATTCTTTTTTTTTTTTTTTTTGTGGTACCAGGGATTGAATGCAGGGGCGTTCTACCTCCGCGCTACGCCCCCGGCCCTATATTTTATACTTTATTTTGAAACCGGGTCTCACGAAGTTGGGAGGGCCTCACTAAGTAGAGAAAGCGAGAGAGAGCGAGAGCTGAGGCTGGCCACGAACCTGGGGTCTCCGCCTCCCAAGTACTGGGATTACAAGTGTGCGCCACCACGCCCGGCCAATTCTTTTTAATGTTAATTTTCTTTCCCCGGTACTGGGGATGGATCTCAGGGGTTCTCCAGCATTGAGCTACATTCCCAGCCCTTTTTTATTATTTCTTAAAATGTTCGATCTGGGCATGGTGGCACATGCCTGTAATTCCAGTATTTGGGAGGCTGAGACAGGAGGACCCTGCAGGTTCAAGGGCAGACTCAGTGAGTAGTGAAACTCATCAACCTAGTGAGACCCTGTTTCAAAGTAAAAATAAAATAGGGCTGGGAGTTTAGCTGGGAGGTAGAATGCCCCTGGGTTCAATCCCCAGTACCACAAAAAAAAATTGTATTTTCAAGACATGGTCTCACTAAGTTGCCCAGGTTGGCCTCAAACTTGCAAAAATCTCCTGCCTCAGCCTTCTAAATTGTTGCATATGTCACAGAGCTCAGCTGAATTTTTTATTATGTGAATTATTTTTAACTTCAGAAATATTAAGAAAAGATCTTTGTAAGGTTTCTTGCTCAAGGTATCTGCCATTGGTAAATATAGATGCCTTTGTTTACAGGAAATTGTGGCACTCAAGTAAAGTGTTGTTTTTTGTTTTTTGTGGTACTGAGGATTGAACCCAGGGGCATTCTACCTCCAAGCTACACCCCTGGCCCTATTTTTTATACTTTATTTTGAAACCAGGTCTCACGAAGTTGCGGAGGACCTCACTAAGTAGCTGAGGCTGGCCGCTGACCCAGATCCTCTGGTCTCAGCCTCCCAAGTACTAGGATTACAAGTGTGCGCCACCACGCCCGGCTGCTGTTGTTTTTTAAAGCATGAGTTGATAATCTTTTTGCTTAGTATGTTTAAGCCTTGTCTGCATCAAAATTACATGGAGAAGTAAACACGTACACCTTGGCCCCACTCTGGAACCTGTTGAATCACAATATCTCAGGGTGGAACGTCTTAGAAATCTGTTTTTTTGATTTTATATTTGGTAGTAGGTATTGAACCCTGGGGCGTCCACTGCCCAGCTCCTGCCTCAGCTTCCTGGGGTAGCTGGGATTACAGGTGTATGTTTCTAAGCCTAGCTAAAAATCTGGGTTTTTTTTTTGTTTGTTTTTTATTTATTTATTTTGGTACTGTGGATTGATCCCAGGGGCTATACCCGCAGCCCTTTTTTTTTGAAACAGGGTCTTGATAAATTGCTAAGGGTCTCCCTACGTGGTTTAGTCTGGCCTTGAACTTGGACTTAAAACTGTTTTTAAAATGCTCTTGACACTGGGTGTGGTGCCTCACGCTTGTAATCCCAGTACTTGGGACACTGAGATGGGAGGAGCAGGGTTCACGGCTAGCCTCAGCTACTTAGTGAGGCCCTCCACAACTTAGCAAGACCCTGTTTCAAAATAAAGAATAAAAAATAGGGCTGGAGGTGTAGCTTGGAGGTAGAATTCCCCTGGGTTCAATCCCCAGTGCCAAATAAATAAATAAATAATTGCTCCTGACTTGATGGTGATATGAAGCTAAATTCAGGAACCATTGTATCATTTTTTCTACATATTAATGCAACAGATGTTTGTGAGCACTTCTATTTGCTAGGCCCTTTTCTGGTTGATTGGGAAACATCAGTTAAAAAGTTGAAATTCCTGATCTTGTGGAACCTGTGTTCTGTTAGGGCTAAATTGATTTAACATAAGATATGTATGTTCTGGTAACTATTGCTGGTTATCATTTTATTTTGCTTTCAGTTTTGTGGGTCAGGAAATAAAAGTCTTGAACAATGGGCAGCTCTCACTTTGCCATGGGGGGTCTCTCCCGTGGTTCAGGGGCCGCAGTCACCCCACCTGGGGTTGGATGTCCCAGGTGCTCAGGCATGGCCGGCGGTTGATGCTGCTGTCAGCTTAGCGGGTGTCGGCCGCCACAGGCCTGCGCATGACCTCGCCAGCAGGGTGCCCGTGGGCTGACCTCTTCCATAGTGCTTGGCAGAGAGCCCTGGTGGGAGCTGTGAGGCCATTCTGACCTGGCTCACCTTGTGCATTCTCTCTGCCGCACGGGAGCCGCTGGTAGCCCAGGTTCAAAAGGGGTGGAACCCCAGAACTCTCCCCAGTGAGGGACACATCTTTGAACTGCCACTGTGGTTGTGGTCTTGCATTTTGAACATATCGGAGACAGTGTCACCATTTTTAAGTCGCTGGTACAGAGTATCTTCTGTAGAGTTTTTCTCAGGAGTGATCATTATGAGAGGGAGCACAGGGCTGGGTATGGTGGCGCACACCTGTAGTCCCAGTACTTGGAAGACTGAGACAGGAGGATCACAGGTTTGAGGCCAGCCTTGGCAACTTAGCAAGACCCTCAGCTACTTAGCAAGACCCTATTTCAAAATTAAAGAAAAAAAAGGAAAGAAAGGTCTGGGGGCTTAGTTCAGAGGTAGAATGCCGCTGGATTTAATCCCCAATACCAAAAGTCAAAACAAAAGACAAGAGGGAGCGCAGGCATAGCCTCTCCTTAGGGTGACACCAGGGACTCAGCTTTATTCCCTGACCCTGTATGTGCGTCACTGCTGCAGCTGCAGCCTGGCTCACTTCTGAAAATGGCGAGGAAACAGGTGAGAGGTGAGCCGTCCCAAGGCCTGCAGTATGCCCAGAAAAGAGTGAGTCAGGGCTCTACTGAAGCCTGGGTTCACCAGTTACTGAGACACGCTACTGCAGGCTGGGTACGTTATAAGGACAAGAGGCTTTTTTTTGGCTTTCAGTGCTCGGCCCACGTTGAGGGGCTGCGTGTGGTGATGGCCTTGCTGCTGAGTCCCAAGGTGGCGCAGGCTTTCACAGTCATGTGCAGGAGACGGGGAGTCCTGTGTATATCTGTGTTCTGGTCTCTGTCCCTCTTCTCGTAAAGCCACTCCCCTTCCATTCTGGAGGCTCCACCCTGAGGACTTTTATCTAATCCCGATCCCTTCCCCGAGGCCCTACCTCCAAACACCAGGGTCCCACAGTTTTCCTCTTCTTAGTAGCACAGTGGGAATTCACCCCTAGCCCAAGTTCTGGAGGCATCAGGCCATCCTCCCCAGCACCAAGTTTGGGGATTGTTTTCACGTGGGAAGCCTAACTTGCCATTTTCTCCCTTTCTGCAGCATAGAGACAGGGAGGTGGTGATCGAGCCCCCCTCTTCCGGAAGCGACTGGTCCGACGTGGACGAGGTCTCCACAGTCAGGTTCTCTCAGGAGGAGCCCGTCTCAGTGAAATACTCAGCAGTTCCAGAGCCTTCCTCCTTCCCCTCTGACTACGTGATGTACCCTCCTCATTTGTACAGTAGTCCCTGGTGCGATTACGCCAGCTACTGGACCAGCAGCCCCAGGACTCCTGGCTACCCCTCAGCGGGCAGCAGCAACCACAGCGCCGCCCAGGCCATGAGGGGTGGCCGCGGCCTCCTGAGCGAGCATTCCCCCAGCTCTGCAGCGAGCTCCCAGGACCCCTCCAGAGACCTGGAGGCCGCAGAGGAAGGCAGGCCCCAGAACTCGCGTTCAGCTCGCTGCTCCAGAAGCTCCGGGGAAGAAGCGGTGAAGGAGAAAAGGACCTTCCGGGAGGAGACGCCACCTCGTGCTTGCGGAGGCCATGAGTCTAGCTCCCTGCCGAGGAGCCACCGCGAGCCGGGCCTAGAGGAGGGCTTCATCGACACGCACTGTCACTTGGACATGCTCTACTCCAAGTTGGCTTTCAAAGGGACCTTTACGAAGTTCAGAAAGATTTATAGCAGCTCCTTCCCTAAGGAATTTCAGGGCTGCATCTCGGATTTCTGCGATCCTCGGACACTGACGGATTGCTTATGGGAGGAGCTGCTGAAAGAGGATCTAGTTTGGGGGGCCTTTGGCTGTCACCCTCATTTTGCACGGTACTACAGTGAGAGTCAAGAAAGAAACCTTTTGCAAGCCTTAAGGCACCCCAAGGCTGTGGCATTTGGGGAAATGGGCTTGGATTACTCTTACAAGTGCACCACACCCGTTCCAGAACAGCACAAGGTAACCAGGCTCTCTTTGGTCTGCTCGTAGATAATTCTTCCTTTAGTCATTGAAACCCAACGGTGAGGCTTTCTCTGCTTTTGGAACTTACAAATTTAGAATTCCTAAAAATTTCCTCGCTCCTGTCCAGATTCTGTGGATATCACTTGTCAAATTCTTTACAAAGGGAGGCTGAGGCAGGAGGATTACAGGCTGAAGGTCAGTTTTGCAACCTAGCAAGAACCTGTTTCAAAATAACAGATAAGAGCCAGGCGTGGTGGCGTACCTAGTACTTGGGAGGCTGAGACCAGAGGATCCGGGTTCGCAGCCAGCCTCAGCTACTTAGTGAGGCCCTCTGCAACTCAGTGAGACCCTGTTTCAAAATGAAGAATAAAAAATAGGAGCCGGGCGTGGTGGCGCACACTTGTAATCCCAGTACTTTGGGAGGCGGAGACCGGAGGATCCGGGTTTGCGGCCAGCCTCAGCTCGCTCTCTCTCTCTCTCTCTCTCTCTCTCTCCCTCCCTGTCTCTCTCCCTGTCTCTCTCTCTCTCTCTCTCTCTCTCTCTCTCTCT
>PVJS01038864.1:0-19177 GCA_004027185.1 Glis glis
CAACAAATGACCATTGCCTGGAAAAGTCAAACATTCTTCCTGATATTTTAATGATCCTGTTTAATGGTGCCTTTTAATTATAACTTGTTGGTTTTAAAGATGGTTAATTATTTTCTTCACTGTACTATGGGCTAAATATGTAAAAACATTTTTGGGCTACAATCTTTTTTATTTCAAAGAGGAATCTTGGAGAAAGAGGTTATATAGGAGACCTAAACAAGAAATAGTAGAAAATGCCACTTTTTCTCTCCATAAAGAATACGATGTCAGGAATATAATCAAATCAAGTAGCATGGCTTCAAATTATGTGCCTCCATTTTATGTCCTTCTTCCTGCGATAGCAGATCACTGAGTCTTCTTTTGGCTTCACTTCCTTTCACATCAGCAAAAGCTCTCACCTTGTAGTCGAGTAGGGCTTTCCTATTCCAGAGATCCCTTAAAAGTACTTCGATATTCTAGGGGTTATTTCTGTCTTTGGACATAATCAGATAGTTCCTCCTCCTCTATAACTCATTTCTTAACTAGAGAGTGAGTTTTATAAGGTTGAAAAGCTAAAGCACAGTTAAGGCCTTCCTAGTCCAGAAAGGTAGCATATTAGTGCATGGAATCCTGGGGTGCTTTGGAAGACTTTGGATTTTTATTTATGAAACCCAAGGTCTATTAATAGAAAGAGTATGGGCTCACAACGGCCCAGTAGTTATACTGTATTACCTAGTGTGGAAGTACTAAATGACTGATTAAAAGGCTTGCTGTGTGTTGTCTCTAAGTTGCATTTTCCCTTGTGTGCATTCAGCAGCACCAAGAGACTAGTATCTATTTCACACTCCAGTTCAAAGCAGCCTACCACATCCTACTCCTTCCACCTGTGAAATGTGTTGCATTGGTGGGTGCTTTGTGATTATGAACCATGAATTACTTATGCCTATATTGGGTGTTGCCTACAGTTTCTACCAAGGTGCCCTTAAACCATTGCTCTTTTCCTTATATTATTACCTTGACTTCTAGTGAAAGGGCCATAATTCACTTAGCTAATAAAGTTGTTAAGCTATAGTATAATATTTATCCATCTTCATTAAAGAGAGAGAGAGAAATAATAGGCTTGTTTAATGGATAAGCTCATTGCTGCCACTGTCCCAGGCAAAATGCATTTCTTTACTCTTGCCTCAGTGGCTTAGACATAGGAAAGCAATAGAGAATATAGAGGTTTTGAATGACAAGTTAAGGAGCAAAGGGATTTTTCAGTATAATTTTAGCCTGTGGGGATTGGTTGAGGTTTGGGGATATTGTCAGAAGAAGAGTAATGAGAAAAAACCAACATAAACGTTAGTCACAAACATTCGAAGTAACCTGATAGGACTCTAGTATGGGAACAGCTGGTTAAATTGAAGCAGCCCATCATCTGAACCCATTCATGAGGCAATGGTTCCATTGGTAGTTCCAGTTCCCCAAATTATTGATACCAGTGTCAAGCTATGATATCTATGTCCAGGGATGTCAACAGTGATATTTTCATTGGAATAGCTGTGCATCAGGATTTCTGGTGGTGCTTCTGTGTGGACAGTTTCCAAACCTAACATTCCATTTTCTTCTTTGATTAATCACAGTTGGTTTCTGTTATTCTGTAAGAAAGACTTACAAAATTACCTTCTGTATGGTCTGTATGGCTCACTGGTAAGGACTTCTCCAATTAACGAAGAGACATTTATTCATTAGGCACTCACATTTTTACAAATTTCAATAATACAAAACAAGATTAACTTCTTCATCTTAATTATGTTCTCTATTGTGTACACTAACAATGAGTGGGGAGAAGATAGGAAAGATAAGACAGCCATTGTCTCTAAGAATATAGATGAAAATAAATTTGCCTAAAACTGTTGCTTATTCATCCTCAGTCTGAAATTAGGAAACACTTATCCAAAATAATACTAATTAATTGTAATAGTAATGTTATTAATAGAAAAAATAGGTATAGTATAAAATAGCCAATATTTAATCAATACTTCCAGCAATCAGGACAGTCAGTGCTCTTTACTTGCTTATCTAATTTAAAAACAACCTTATATCTGGGCACAGCTGTTCATGCTTGTAATCCCAGAATTTAGCAGGTTGAGACAGGAGGATTGCAGGTTTGAGGCCAGCCTCAGAAACTTAGCGAGACCCTCAGCAACTTAGCGAGAACCTGTTTCAAAAAAGAAAACATGAAGGGTGTAGTCTGGACTTAGAATGCCCCTGGGTTCAATCCCCATTTTTAAAATCAGTAGATAAATAAACAACCTTAAGAGGTAGGTGCTATTATTTCCATTTATAGATGAGAAAACTGCAGCTTAGAAAGGATAAGGAACTAATTCATAGTTACACAACCAAGTGGAAAAGCTATAATTAGAAACTAGATCTATTTGATTCCAAAACCCAAGCTTCCAACAACTCAACCACTAATATGGACAGCAGTACATGTTGCAGGTAGAGATGAAAGAATAACCGGAAGTTTAAAGGCAAGTACTGTTTTGATGTGTCAGCTACTGTACCTGTTGCTTTATATCATTATTTCATTTCATCTTTACCACAACCCAGAGAAGTGTTAGACATATTTTAAATTTTAGGAAATGGGTTCAGAGAGATGAAGTAACGTGTTAATGCCACAGAGCTAGTAAGTAATGAAGCCAGAACTCAAACTCTGTCTGAGTAAAATAGAAAAAGGTGGTTATTATTAATCTGTTTTCTCTCTCATTTATCTTATTTGGGAAATTGCCTGTGTTGCTAAGAAAGCTACCTTTGCCAATGTGTAAAATCATTTGTCTTTCCTTTAATTAGTAAGGTGTGTGTGTGTGTGTGTGTGTGTGTGTGCGTGTGTGTGTGTGTGTGTTGGGGGGTTGGAAATGAAGAAAAAGATACAACATAGCATCTTTATATACAACCACTCAAAATAATTATGGTCTCTCAGTAAATAGAGACCTTAGATTTTGATAACACCTTATATTTCATCTCACAGTCAAACTTGATTTCTCTTTAAAAGGGAGACATTAATCTCAATAATTTAACTGGTGTTTTATTTCCTGACAAAACATCCCTTGTCTCTGAGCAATCAGTTAGAGAGACACAAAGTGGGAAAATAATCTTAGAAAGGATTTATACAGTTTTGAGTTTAAAGGATTTTCCTCTAGTCTTCTGATTCTTGACTTAGCATTGCATATACCACTCTACTTTTAATCATCTAAATTAACCTCTTTGAACTCTTCGTCTTTTGAGGATGGCATTATTTAAATTATTCTATGTACTATTGGAATAAATAAATAGGAGTTCATAAGATCACTACCTATCTCCTCTACTTCCTCCAAGCTCCTCAATTCACAGCAAGATTTTAACTAACTTATTTGCTTTTCTATTACTGCTGTATTATATGTGGAAACACAATATTTTTAAGGGTCTAGAAATTGAATGCATTTATGGTAAAATACTGAATGTTTGGGGGTGTGAGTCATGGATGGTAGATGTGGGCCAGAACACTGAGGGTGTGTGTTATGATCTGGAATATTGCCTAAAAGCTCCTGTGTTGAAGGTTCGGTCCTCAGTGCAGCAATGTGTAGAGGTGGGGCTTTGGGGAAGTGATTGGACCATAAGGGCTCTGACCTCCTCAGTGAAGTGATCCATTTGATGGATTCATAATTTGAATGGACTACTGGTAAGAGGTGGAAACTGGGCAAGTGGGCATGTTTGGAGGAAGTAGATCACTGGGGATGTGCCCCTGGGGAGTGTATCATTTCCCTGGCTCCTTCTCCCACCCCATCTCTCTTTGTCTTCCTCTCTGCTTCCCACCTACCATGAATTGAACAGCTTTCTTCTGCCACACCCTTCTACTATTGTGTGTCCGCCATGGAACCAGATGACATGGAGTGAAACCACGAACCACAATAAACTTTTCCTCCCCTAAGTTGTTTGTATCAGGCATTTTGGTCACAGTGGCAAAAAAAACTGACTAGCACAGAGTGGAAAATGCAGGCTTATAAGACCTGGTTCATTATTCTTACTTCCATATACCAGACCTGCTACTAAAAACATAAAATTTATGCTGGTTTGTCATTTGTCTTCTTTTAAAAAATGCCAATTCACATCTTCTGCCCATTTTTAATCAGTTGATTTGCTTTCTTTCAATTGAGTTGTGCTCCTTATATATTTTGAACACTAACCCCTGAGATGTATGGTCTGCAAATACTTTTCCCCATTCCATAGGTTGTCATCTCACTCTGTGAATAGTTTTCTTTGCTGTTCAAGATCTGTTTAGTTTGTCATAATGCCATTTATCTATTTTTGCTTCTCTTGCCTACACTGTTGGGATTATATCCAAAACAAAAAACAAACAAAAAAATCATTGCCTAGAACAATGTTATGAAGCTTTCCCCTATGTTGTCTTTTAGTAGTTTTGTAGTTTCCAATATTATATTTAAATATGTATTCCTTTTTGAGTTGATTTTTGTGTATGGTGTGAAATGAATAGTTCCGTTAGTGAATAGAAGTGTTACTGATTTTTGTATACTGACTTTTTATCCTGCAACTTTACTGAATTCATTTATTATTTCTAACAGTGTCGTGGTGGAATCTTTAGTGAAAAAATATATATGTATATACATATATATGTATTTATGTTGCATTCAGAGACAATTTCTACTTTTTAAACTTGCAAGCCTTTTATTTCCTCATCTTTCTAACTTCTCTGGCTAGGATTTAATGAAGTAGTGAGATTGGGTATCTTTCTTTTGTTACTTTTCTTAGAGTAAAAGCATCCAAGCCCATGTGTGATGTTGTACACCTGTAATTCCAGTACTTGGGAGGATTGTAGGTTTGAGGCCAGTCTCAGCTACTTAGCTGAGACCCTGTTTCAAAATAAAAAATAAAATAGGGTTAGGGGTCTAACTGAGAGGTAGAATGCCTCTGGGCTCAGCACACACACATACACACACACACACACACACACATACACACAGACACACACACAGTATTCAACTTTTTATCCCATTTAATATGATGTTAACTATGAGTTAATCATAGATGGCCTTTATTGTGTTGACGTACATTCCATCTATACCTAATTTGTTGACAGTGTTTTTATTATGAAAGGATGTTGAATTATGTCTAATGTTTTTTCTTCATCTATTTTTAATTGTTTTATGGTTGTTTTTTAGACCCTTTGTTCCATTTCTCCTTTCCTGATTTCTTCCTTTGTAATTAGGTGATCTTTAGTAGTATGCCTTGATTTCTTACTTTTTATCCTTTGATTTTTGACTGTTTATATCTTCGTGCAGTTTTGTTTGTATTGAATATAACTAGAGACTTTTGACTTTCCTGTACCTGGATTCGTATATGTTTTCCCAGGTTTAGGCATTAGCTGCTGATATTTCTTTAAATATATTCTCAGGTTCTTTCTCTCTTTTCCTTTAGATACTACAATTTAAATATTTGCTCTTTTGATATTGTACCATAAATCCCTTACACTTTCCTCCTTCCCCTCTCACTATGTTCTTAGGTTTATAATTTCTTACTTCTGCTTAATCAATTCTTTTATTGATGCTGTCCTTTCAATTTCTGATTTTTTGTCCTCTTCCACTCCAGAACTTGTGTGCATTTTTGTGTTTTTAATATCTCAATTAGTAATTTGGAGCATTTGCTGTTTTCCAGATTCTATTGAACAGTATCTCTGTATTTTGTTGTAGTTCACTGAGTTTTATAAAAACAATAACTTTGATTGCTTCATCAGGCAGCTCATAACTTTTCATTTTACTAGGGTCCGTAACTAGTACTTTGTTATTTTGGTGATATCACATTTTCCTGATTGTTCTTGATTCTTTTGGCCATGTGTTGATCCTGCATATTCAATAAAAGTAGGAAATCATTCCAGTCTTTGCAGACTGGCATCCTCTGGCAAACCTTTTACCAGTCAGCCTATCCAGAGGTTTCTTAAAAGCTATCTGGCATGATCATAGGACAGGCTTCCTGCATGTTTCCTTGGTCAGTCTGTGCTGGCGCCTGAGTCAGCAGTGGAATAATCATGGAGCATGGGTATATGAAGGCCTGCCTAGAGTCTATATCCATGGGGACTGGCCCAAAACCTAGCTCCACAAGGTCAGGCCAGGTAATGGGATGGACAATGAACCTTGGTCCACAGGGATGGTCCTAAAGCCATTTTCTCTAGTGTCAAGACTTATCCTGGGTCCAGAGAATATATGGATTGATCAGAATATGTGCCTGAATAGGTGGCAGTTTGCCTGAAACCTGGGTCCATGGGTTCTGATCTGGCACTGGGATCGGCCTTAAGCCTGACTACAGGGTATGGCATGGTACCCAGGTGAATGTGAAGCCCAAATCTGTTGGGACCAGGCTGGGTCCTGGGTCCATGGGCACTAGTCTAGGTCCTGGGCCTGTAGGGTTGATGTTGGAGCCTAAATCTGGCCTGAAACCTATAGCCTGAAGCATGACTGTTGTCTGGGCAGGTATGAATTCTGAGTTTATGTAGGCTGATCCACAGGTATTAGCCTAATGCCTGAAGCCAGAGGGGCTGGCCTGGAACCTCTGGTGGGGGCTGGTCTGAAGGTTGGGTGTGCAGGTGGTATTGTAGAGGCTTGGTCTGGCAGGGTTGGCTTGGGTCCTGAGGCTGTGGGGGTCTGGACTGGAACCTGAGTCCTTAGACTCAATGCTGCAATCTGGACCTGGGGGGCATCCCAAAGCATGTTTTAATGAGCACTGGCCTGAAGATTCAGTGTGCAGGTGCTTCCCTGTAGGTTAGGTCCATGATGACTAATGTGGATCCTGGGCCTTGGAGCCCAGCCTGGAACTGTAATCTATAGAGGCCAGCCTGGAGTGGTGTGGGTCCAACACCTGGGGCCACTTGGGTTGGCCTGGGTGCTCAGTCCACACATACTGTGGTGGAATATGGAGCCATGAGGATCTGCATAGTGCTGAGTTTTGCTGGAACAGGCCGGGTGCAGAGGACTGAGGCGAAATCTGATGCTCAGTTTCCTCTCCTCCCCAGTACAGGTTCTCTCTCTCCACACTGTTACCTGAGGGAAGGCTGACATAAGTAATGTGAAACTATCCCTCATATCATCTTAAATGTATATTTTATTTCTGTGATACACCCATGCGCTATAGTCTCCTATCGTTTTACATGTCATTAATGTTTTCAATGAGGCTTTGTGTGTTGAAATTTAATCTCCTTTACAAGTTATTAAGAGTGGAAAACAAATATGACGATTGCATTTCCAGATAGGACTTTTGGGAGGTTATTTGGATGAGGTAAGTTCATAAGGGTGGAGCTTCCTGATTGACTCTTGGTGGCTTTATAAGAAGAGGGAGAAAGACAAAGAAATGATACACATACACATGTATGTTCCTGTCTCTTGCCATATGCTACCCATTGCTACCTCAGGACTCTGCCCAAAAGAAGGCCATCACCTGATGTGGGACCTTGACCTCGGACCTCCAGAACTGTGAGCAAAAATGAACTTTCTTTACAACTCACCCAATCTGTGGTATTGTGTTAAAGGCAACAGAGAATGGACTAACACAGCCAGACCGTACTATTCTGCCATTTTCTGACATCTGCCTACAGATCAGGGTCCCTAAATATCAGAATTAACACACTGAATAAGATTTTTTTCTAAAGTCCAAGGAATGAATTATAAAAGTCTGTTTACATCATCAATTTCACTCTCCTTCTTTGCTCTACTTGACTCCCTGTTGAAAGTGGAAGATATTATAATCCCATCTTTTTGCTTGGTATGTGCTCTATTTTGGCATCTGATGCTGCTTGATGTAATTAGAGAAGAAAAGCTGCATGATGATTTAAAGTGTTGGTTTCTTGATTGGGCCTTTCTTAAGCATGTAAAAGAGAGGGAGAGAAAACGAGACATATGAATTTCCTGGGGAAAACAATCATTATAAAGGCTTGCAAATTTGGAAATTTTAGTATTGTCGTTCAACTCCCAAGTCTGGCCATCTCACCTTCAAGAATGAGAGCTAGCATCTCTTAACCACCCACAAGTTAATGCTAAGAAATCTCTCATGTAATTCCTGAATAGCTTTCAAATCTGCTGGGTTTTGAAAGGTATAATTAAAACTTATTATTCTCCCTTTCTTTGTCTACCAGCTGTCGGATCATAGGAAAAAAGAAAACAAGATTTTTTTTCTTTAACCAGTGAAAGTATTTGCTAGATTTAAAGAGAAATCATTCCTTCATGTATTAAAAAAACCTCATATCTCTTTTGATAAAGAAAAGATTGAGTTGAGTTGCACTCAAATGAAATTTTAAACACTTAAGCTGAGCAAAGCCAATGAAGAGATTTCTGATGATATCATTTTCTAGAAATGGCTTTTTATAAAACATCAAAGCTAGAAATTGAGGTGGAAAACTGTGAGATATCCCTTATCCTTTTACCATCATGCCCAATATGTGTCCATATTAGTAGGTCTTTGTTCCATTTCACATTCTTTTTACTTCTTTTTTTTTTTGCGGTACCAGGGATTGAACACAGGGGCGTTCTACCTCTGTGCTACACCCCCGGCCCTATTTTTTTATACTTTATTTTGAAACCGGGTCTCACAAAGTTGCGGAGGGCCTCACTAGGTAGAGAGAGAGAGAGAGAGAGAGAGAGAGAGAGAGAAGAAGGAGAGAGAGAGAGAGAGAGAGAGCGAGCTGAGGCTGGCCGCGAACCCGGATCCTCCGGTCTCCGCCTCCCAAAGTACTGGGATTACAAGCATGCGCCACCACGCCTGGCCCCTACTTCTTTACATTGTAAAAGTGTGCTTTTGTAATTTTCCACTTTCCCCTCACTGATTGTGGGAAGTAGTGGCATTGAAATATATCAGACATACTGATTAATGCATATGTGTGTATCTATCATCTATCTATCTATGAATCTATCTATCTATCATCTATCTATCTATCATCTCTCTATCTTCTTTTTCCTACCAAAATTTTAGGTTGAGGTTGCCTTGATTCAATGCAATCCCTATCAAAATACCAATGAGATTCTTCACATATCTTGAAAAAGCAACCTTAACATTCATATAAAGGTACAAAAAAACCCAATAGCCAAAGCAGTCTTAACATTCCTATAAAGGTAAAAAAATACCCCCAAATAGTCAAAGCAATCTTGAGAAAAAAGAACAAAGCTGGAGGCATCATAATTCCTAATTTCAAAGTATACTACACAGCCATAGTGACCAAAACAGCACAAAAATGACATAAAACAGACATGTAGACCAATAGAACAGAAGTCTCAGAAATATACCCACACATCTATAGTCAACTGATTCTCAACAAAGGCACTAAAACATACATTGGAGAAAGTATAACCTTTTTGACAAATGGTGCTGTGAAAACTGGATATCAATATGTAGAATATTGAAACTTGACCCCCCAACTCAAAATGCATTAAAGACATAAATGTAAGAGCTGACACTATTAGAAGGAAGAACAGGAAGAATACTTTAAGACATTGGTACAGGCAATGATTTTCTGGATAGGACCCTAAAAGCACAGGAAACAAAACCAAAATTAACAGATGGGATTACATCAAAGTAAAAAGCTTCTATACAGCCAAGAAAACAATTAATAGAGTGAAGAGACAACCTACAGAGTGGGAGAAAATAATTGCCAACTATTCATCTGATAGAAAGTTAATATCCAGAATTTATAAAGAATTCAAAAAACTTAACAAAAATCAATAATTCAATTAAAAATGTGCAAATGATCTGAGTAGACACTCTCAAAAGAAGAAATACAAATGGTCAACAAATATATGAAAAAATGTTCAATGTCATTGGCTACTAGGTAAATGCAAATCAATAGTCCAATGAAATTCCATCTCACCCCAGTTACAATGGCTATTATCAGAAAAACAAAAATAACAAATGATGTTTAAAGGAACTCTTATAAATGGCTGGTTGGAATGTAAATCAGAATAGCCATTATGGAGAGAAATAATCAAAAATAACTGAAACTAAATCTACAATTACGATCCAACATTCCCATTTCTCTTCCAGCTATACATCTAAAGGAAATGAAATTGGCATACCAAAGAGATACTTGTATGCCCATATTTATTACTCTACTATTCACAATAGCTAAGATATGGAGATAACCTAGGTGCCAATCAGCAGACAAATGGGGAAAGAAAATATGGTATATATACCCAATGGTGTTTTATTCAGTCATAAAAGAAGAATGAAATTATGTCATTTTCAGGAAAATGGATGGAACTAGAGGACATTATGTTAAGTGAAATAATCCAGATACAGAAAGACAAGTGCTGCATGTTCTTTCTCATATGTGGAAACTAAAAAAGAATTGACCTGAATAGAATAGTGATTATTACTAGAACTTGACAAAGGTGTGGGGGTGGGGATGGTAGCAAAAGGGTGGCTGTATTTAATTAGTGCATATTATATGCATGCATACAAACAGAATACTGAACCCCATTAAGATATCCAGATAATACATGTTAATAAAATGACTGTCTTGTAAATATTATTCATTTGGAAATATCTGTTCATTTACAAAGTTATTAAATGTCAGATAGTTTTAACAGTTTCTAAATGGAGATACTATGAGAAGAAAAGACAATTCCGTGTGTGCACGCGCGCACATACACGCACTACTGGGGATTGATCCCAGAGGGGTGTTATACATCTGAGCTACACCCTAGCCCTTTTCAATTATTTGCTTTGAAACAGGGTCTCATTAGGTTGCTGAGAGTCTTGCTAAGTTGCTGAGGCTGGTCTTGAATGTGTAATCCTCCTGTCTCAGCCTCCCAAGCACTGGGATTATAGGCATGTGCCACCACACCCAGCAAGACCATTCTTATCTGGTTTCTGCAATCTTTCTGTCAAGGTCAAGCATTTTGTTCAAATATGAATACCATGGTATTCAACTTTTAGTTTGGAAACCATAACTTTTAAAAGAATTTTACATTTTTAGAGGGGGAAGTTCTAGCAAAATCCTTATATGCCACATTCGATCCTTTTGGTCTCACTTCTTTTCAGGGCCTATGTCCACTTGTTTCACATTAGTCACCGTTTTGGTGACCAAAAAGAGTGAAAACTGTGCAACTTTATGCAAGCACAACCAAATCCTTTATCTCCTGCTCACATCCCTTGCCACTAAATTCTTGTTCAAGGGATTTCCACTGTGGGTGAAGAATAACCCAATCAGTGGCTGTGTGCACACAAAACTTTCGTACAAGGGATTAAATACCCCATGAAGTAGAATTTAGCCAGTGGGAGACTGATCCCAATGAATAAATTCTTCTTCCTTTCTCTATCACACATTTCTTTGATGAAATAATTTATATGACTTCTCATAAAATAGTACCAAAAGGTTAACCAATATGTTGGGCTTGATACCCATCACTGCCCATAGATTAATGCATGCTCTCATATTTACTCTTCCTAATCTCCTACATAATTCCATTTTCCTTCACCACCATTCCACTGAAATTGTACTTCCTAATACTTGTGTTGCACAATGCTCTTGCCTCAGTATTTAATTTCAGAGAACCCAGGATAAGAAGGAGTATTGAAGCAAAAATTATCAGACATAATTTTTCTAAAGGGGCTGCAATCTTGCATAGACTTCTAACGATAATTTTTTTATTTCCTTCCCCCTGCATGCTATTGATATAGGATCCCTGTTAGCATGTGTTCTTGCATGATTCTACAAAGCAAAACCTCCTCCTGACCTGTTTTAAACATGTACCATGAGAGGAAAATAAAACATCTATTGTATTAAGCCACAGAGCTTTGAGGTTGGTTGTTTACATTCTGCTCATGCTGATAGAGCATCTTCCTTTCCCAAAGTGAAAGAGACCATACATCAGATTTAGAAATTTGATACCTTATTTTCTATGACTCTAACTCTTAAATCTCTGCTACTGTGATTCATGGTAACTTTCTTTCACTTGCTTGGGAAATCATTACTGTAAGCTATTCAAACCATTTCCATATATGTCTCAAGTAAAGAACACTGGAATATTGCTAGCATGAATGAATATTTTCTCAATCACTCTGAAATAGGTTTTTAAACTGCTTTGTATTCCTTGACAAATTATTGACATTAAAACCTCCATTAAAAGTAAAACTCAAAATTAGATTGTTTTTGGGCATGTCTTGATTTCCAATAGAAAGAAAACTTATATGATAAAAGCACATGTAATAAAAAACAATTTCTTCAGAAGATGAAACTGTCAGATAGATCTCATGAGTGCATTCAGATGAGTGAAAGTCATTTATGCTGACAATGAAATGAATAAAAATCTCCCTTCAGTGGGAGAATCAGTCCCACTTAAAATCTTATAAAAGGCTCAAAGAATCTGAAATAAGATTTAATATCTTCATTTAGCAAAACACATGTCTTACCTCATATTCATTGATGCTAGTATTCATTTTGACTCACCTATAATTAACCAGATTTACACTTATTCTTCTTTTGTCTTCTCTGTCCCCCTCTGTCACCTCCTGTTAGCCTATAGGCAGATCAAGAGCACCCTACCAATTACTTAAAAGAAAAGTAATAACAAACACAGAGTGTTTACTATGATCGAGGCAATAGGCTATCCACTCTTTAGTTCTAAAAACAACCCTGTGAGTTAGGCATTAATATAATCTCCATCATCATCTTATAATCATGGAATCTGGGACTCAGAAATTGTAAGTCTCTTGTCAAAGCTGACATAACTAATAAATGAAAAAGCCAGAGTTGAAACTCAGATAATGTGTTCTGGAATCATACTAATAGTCCTCCAAAGATTCCAGTAGAAACTCCAGAGGGAGCACAACATGCAACCAGAAAGTGAGAAATCCATTTATTCCTGGGAATGCAAGCCAGATGCCTTAGTGGCTAGAAATATAGTATACATACTGGAAGCCTGGTTGAGTTGTGGGTAGCAGTGGGGCCTGTGGTAAACTGGAGAAATACACACACCACCTAAGTTTAGCCAAGAGAAATATAATTTTCCAACAAGGCTTTTTGTCTTCGAAAGAGTTTTCTTTTCATTTACTGAATGCCCACATTGTTGCCTTTAACTGTACACAGTCTACTCAAAAGAGAGGAGAACCAAAGGCCATAGTTCTGCAATGTTCTGGTTCAATTCCCTCAGGGAATTGAGCAGTAGTCTCTCACAGAGTGAATTTTATCCCCTACCTGGGGTGTGTGTGTGTGTGTGTGTGTGTGTGTGTGTGTGTATTTTATTTCATAGATCAAAAGCAAGTTCTTTTTCCTTTGTATCTGCATGCACGGATGTCTGATTGTTCAAGTTAACAACTGCAGTCAGTCGTTGCAGGTTGCTTTCTATAGTTGAATAGAACTTTAATTAATGATTCTTAGTCATTCACTGGTGGCAGATAGAACATTGATTCGCATTTCTTGTTTCTCCCTTCTGTCCCTCTGTAAAGTTTTCCTCAATTCAGTTGGGAAAGGAGGCCATGCATTATTCATTCCTAAGTACACTAATTTGATCAAGCTTTTCAGATAACCCTGGGTCAATTGAAATTTGACTTGTGGGGCACCTGCCTATAGAAAGGCACACAGAGGCATCTGTATTACAATTTTCTCCTCTGTCATATCAATGGGCCATAACCCCATTGGAAAATGTCGATCCCTAGAGGTAAGGAAGATCTTAAGTACCTATGCCCATTCATTCCTAAAACCAGTGCAAATCGATGTAGATTAGAAAGTAGACAGGTTTATTTCTTCTAGGTCAAAATACATCATCACTTAGTAATAGCATTCGGTTAATACTGATCTGACTCGGATTTGAAGAAATGACTCAGAGTTTAATGACTCTCTTTTCTATTATCCATTCTTCTTTCTTTTGCCTTCCTTAAAAACACAACCCAGCACCCTTCTGTTAAAAATATCATGTCATAATTACTCAGTAACTTAGTACTTATACAATAATCTCTCAAGAATGAATTGCTAAATATTTTCCATACTGCGTATTGAGTAAGAGGATTCCCCCCACCCTCAGGTTGTTATAGGAACTTGGAGACTGCTTTTGCAAAGAGCACCGACTCTTCATTTGTGCCTGCAGATGTCCAATGGGTAACTAAAAGTAGGATAAAAGTTTGGCATCTCGGCCTTCATTTTTAATCTGTCTCCTTTCTACCTTAAACTTTGAGTCAGATTCTTGATCAACTCTGCACCATAGACATGTTAATCTTTTAAGAAGTATTCATCTAAAGCTGGTAATCCTCCCCGTTCAACACTGAAGACACCAAGATAAGTGGAATTAAGATATTTTTAAGATTCCAGAAACAGTGATCCTCGCAGGCAGATCACCCCATGATGGGACTGCCTCCCTAAAGTGGGAGCAATTACCCCATAATGGGAACTGAGGCTGCCTCCCTAAGCAGGAGTGATCATCTCATGATGGGAACTGAATTGTCCCTTCAAGCAATAATGATTCCCCGGGACCAGCAGAACCTCACCCAACAGGACCTGAGATAATGATCAACTAGTGCACACTTTTACCTAGAGTGCTTAACTGTGTACACTCCTTCCTCATATTCCTGCTTTTGGTCCTTCCCCTAATTAAACATGAAATTCTTGTTGCTTACCCCCCAAAGACAGGAATGAGAATGCTAGTCTCCCTAATTCCTAGTATAGCTGTACTGAATAAATTTCTTTTCCACTTTTCCATTACTCATTCCATTTGATTTGGGGGTGAGTGGCCAGACCTAGTCTGTTGGGACTCCCCAAATCAGACACCCCTCTGACCTGGGACTCTGGTAAAATGTCATTCAATAGTTAATAAAACCTAGAAAGCATGAAGGATTGGTTTAAATTGTGACACTCTGTTCCACAGCAAAAGCTAATCTTGTAACAAATAGACTAGAAAATATTAAAAATGCTTTATATGAATGATCTCTCTATGGAGCACCTCAAGGCATGAATGTAAATCTTGTAGACTAACAGCAATTTCTGTACAACAATCCCTGACATGCCTTCTCTCACAGGGTGGTGGTATGTTATGGACTGTCAACTAAATTATCAAGAAAAATGTAGTCATTGGCAGTTTGATTATGTGATGCTTTCTAAAGCAACTTTTAATTGTTTTTGCATCTGAACCCTAATTTAGTTATTACAGGAAGCCAATAGCTTAAAGCTATCAATAATCAATGGGAACAACAACAACAAAAAACTATTCTTGATTTTATTTTTATAGTTCAGTTGTTATCTTAAGTGATTTTTTCAACTGATTATTTGATTTCAGTTCAAATAATAATAAGAGTCCAATGCGCCTATTCATAGAGTTATTTTTCCTCTTACCCTCAGAGCAATTAAGAAGTATTAGCAAGAAGAGGAACTCATTAAAATCACCTGCACAGATAAAGTAACTGAGATGAGCAAAGGTCTCACACACTCTCCAGTGTCACTTGGTGACTTAGTGGCACTATAAAAGCTAATATTAAAAGCTCTTCATTCCTAGCACTCTCCCTTGTCAAGTTATTCCTTTTGTCACAACTATTACATTTCATCATTTTCAATTATTTGATAAAAAGTTGACCTTAATGATTAAATTTAGTTTTCTAATGGTCATACCTAAGGGACTAGCATAACCACTACAACATTAATCAGCTGTTTAAGAAGACTTACAAATATATTCAAGAGTTATTCTGGTGTTAACTGACCTTAAGAACAAACCTGGAACCACCAATGTAAAAGAGATATCTAAATATCAAAGAAGATTGAAAGAAAATAAATAAAATTTTAAATGTGTTTTTAAAAGTAGAGATGTGAAAAAAGTTAAAGGCACTGAAATTATTTAATCAGAAGTTTAAAAGTTATGAAACATAGTAGTTCTCAGCAACAAGAACCATGCAGGAGAAGTTTGTAAAAACAGGACAGTGCATTTTAAAAGTGATGATCATTCAATAGGCTTTGTTTTCCTGAGAAGCTGAAGAATAGAGGAATTCTGACTTAAGGAAAGAAAGGTATTATTAGGTTATATCAATAAGAATTTTTTGACTTCTCATAGTGTGAAATCCAGAATTCTATGATGGCTCCCCAAATTTCTGTCTTCTGGTATGCATGACCTGTTTAACCTCTTCCCTTTGAGTGTGGGTGGAACTCATGCACTTGATGAGATATCATTTCCTTGTTACATTACATTATATGGCAAAAGGGATTTTGCAAATATAATTAAGTTCCCAAATTGCTTGACTGTTAAATAGGGAGATTGTTAAAATGGGCCTGAGTTACTCACATGACCCATTTAAATATGGATCTAAAGGTCAGCGTGAAGAAGTGAGAAATTGGAAGCCTGGACACTATTTGATGCATTGTTGATGACTTGAAGATGGAGGGTGCCATGTGGCAAGAAATGTGAGTGACCTCTAGGAGCTGAGTAGCCCCTGACTGATAGCCAGTCAGGAAATGGAGACAGCAGTCTGTGTTAATCAGCCTTTGGCTACTGGGACAAAAGACCTCAATCAATTTAAAGGGGGAAAGATTTATTTTATCTTGCAGATTGTTTCAGAAGTTTTAGTCCAAGGCTTTCTGCTTCCATTGCAGTGGGTCTTAGGCGAGACAGAATAGCATGGTGGTATTAGCATGTGGCAGAGTAGGCTGCTCAACTCATGGTAGCCAGAAAAGAGGAGAGAGAGAGAGAGAGAGAGAGAGAGAGAGAGAGAGGCTGAGGGAAATTAGTCCCCAAGGGGACACCACCAAAGGGACCTACTCTCTTCAACAAAGATCCACCTCCTACATTTTCTACTACTTCCCAATCATCCATTCAGCTACGAATCCCACAATGGGTTAATCCACTGATGTGGTCAGAGGTGTTATGATACAACCACTCCCCAAAAGCTCTGGGGACATTTCACGTCCAAACCATTAACACAGTCCAAAAGTCACAAGGAACCAAATTGCTACAACAAGAAGAATGAACTTGATAGAAGACTTTTCCCCACACCCTTCCAGATTAGAGATTTGCCTAGACAACACCTTGATTTTAGCTTTGTGGCATCCCAATTTTAGCTTTGTGGTACTCTAAGCAGAAAACCTGCTAGACTCCTGAGCCACAAAAGCTGTGAGATAGTATGTTTGTGCTACTTTATGTTACTAAGTTTGTGGGAACTTGTTATGCAAAAATAGAAAATTAATACCAAGATGAAATTACTTAGAATACATATTACAAAGCCTACCATATAATCTAATAGGACAGAGAAAAGACATTTGTTTGGATCAGTTTGGACAGAGCTTATCTGAGTGACAGAGCTGAAATGAAGAACTTTTAACCATGTTGCTATAAAAATTAGTCCAAAGAAGTTACCTTGACTATAAATATATTTTTTAAATCTCTGGGAATTTTTTTATTCTTGAGTAAAATTCTTCCATACTAGTTGTTATTCATTAGCCTGCCAGATAAACTTTTCTCTTGTCTCTGTCATGCTGTGTGTCTTAGGAGGCTGACCCCAAATAACTATCCCCCTATATCTCTTACTCTCCTGTTTCCATAGGTTTTAATCAATGGGAGTCAATGACAAGGGTTTACGAAGTGGAGGTAGAGTGAAGCCGAAGAAGGGAAAGAGAAGGGAAGCATTTAATTCACTCTCCCTCCAAATTCCAATCCCTTGTTATTGATGGTATTTTCCTCTGACTTAGAGGTGGTATTAGCTTCCCACTATTATTTGTGTTGGGGAGTTCCAATATTTGTTTTTCGTTCCCTCAACCTTGCCCACACCTTTATAAGTAGTACCCTCATTTAGGTATATTTATTTAAACCATTTGGTTAAATTCTGTTCCTTATCAGAATCCTGAATGGACACTATAAGCCATCTATTGGCTGACTGATTTTGCCATTTGAAATATTGTACTTGGCTGCTTTTTGAAAGCTAGAAGTTAAAACACATCAAGATACTGAGTTTTGCTTTTCTGTTCAGTATCTTTGGGTGGCAGTAGCAAAGGATGGAAGGAAATTAATGTTTCTAGTTTTGAATTGTCAAGGATTCTCTTCAAATACTATTTAATTATTTTTGGACACTGTAAGGTAGGAATGCTTATTCTCTACTCTGTGGAGAGAGTTTCCCTAACTATATTATTCCTGACTTTGTCCTTCACTCATTCTTCTGCAGGACACATTTAACTGGTAAATTCAGAAATATTAAGTAATGTCTACTCAGCTACTGCTTTCCTTTGGCATTCTATCTTGTTCTGGTGCTAGGGACTGAACCCAAGGGCATTTTACCTCTGAGCTGCACCCCCAGCCATTTTATTTTTTGAGGTAGCGGGGATGGAACCCAGGGGCGTTCTACCTCCGAGCTACACCCCCAGCCCTATTTTTTTTATACTTTATTTTGAAACCGGGTCTCACGAAGTTGCGGAGGGCCTCACTAAGTAGCTGAGGTTGGTCGCGAACCCGGATCCTCCGGTCTCCGCCTCCCAAGTACTGGGATTACAAGCGTGTGCCACCACGCCTGGCTTTTATTTATTTTTTTTTTGAAACAGGGTCTCACTAAGTTGCCGAGGCTGGCCTCTAAACTGCATTCTCCTCTACATCCATGTAGGGAACTTTTCCTGTTTCACAACTGAATAAAACTAAGGGAGGGAGGTAAGTTGACTAATTCTGTGGTTTGATTTTAGAAAGATATTTATCTTGTAAATTAATCTACATTCTCCAATGGCATTGGAAAGGAATTATGGTGCTAAAGAAAGATGATATTTATTTGGGCCAACCATGAACCCTGACAGTACCTTTACCTGATCAATGATACCAGATTAAGCTTCCTAAACCAAATGGCCTTTCATACCTGTAATTATTTTGTATAATTCTAGGTCAAAATGATCATGCATGTCTATTTGAGAGCTATAAATACAAGAATTGATTTCTTACATTCTTTTAAAGCAATGGAATTACTATAAAATAGATTATTTTAAAAATAACAGAGATGCAATATTTAGTAAATAAATCTAAAGCAATGAACTATTAAGTCAAGAAGTAAAGGAATACAAAGATATAGGTACAATTAATTAGCTTTCATTCTAAACTTTAAAAGCACATTTCAACAGATTACAACTAAATTTTGAAATGACAATATGTGACAATTTCTCAACAAAAAGTTAAAGGCCTGGCATGTAGTAGAAAAATGAGGAAGAAGTATTGATACAGAAGATTTTTCTTCAGCA